>NIJG01000729.1:92211-123879 GCA_002201625.1 Euglossa dilemma | reverse complement strand
ACGAATGGTTTGACTGTCGATTTTTGTATTCATACATGAATATATGGCTTCCGTCTGCTTCAATGCTGTCAAATCAGGTATGCCGGGAGCAAATCTGCTGTACCTTATTGGCATTAGGCACCATGTTCCACGGTTCAAGTATTAAAGTGCAGAGTCAAGCCGTTACGTATGTAGAATAGATTCAAACTATTTACCGAAGGCCTTACGTTGCAGGCTGAAAAGTATCGAGCTTCCTGTTCAGCGAAGCAAATTATTATCCCTTTTAGACACTGGCATCCTAATTTCGTGTATAAATTAAAACATCGAAGGTAACGCCGTGAGAAATCGATAGCACCATGTTCGAGAGTCGAACGACTAAGTGAATAGCTTAACGTATCCTGTGATTCCGAGTGATAAGCCAGGTATGCCGCGTCTGAACCCGCAGTATAGTATTCAAATCACACACGCTTTATCACGACCATATGTATTAAATGTCAGAGCCAAATCATTGTACGACGTTACCTATTGTTATACAGTCGAACTTTTACCGAAGGCCTTATCTTCCGCGAACATAACCCGCTGTATCAAGAGTATAACTTCGTGTTCTGATAAGTAAATTAGTATAAACTTCAGTGACGGGCCCCTTAACTTCATCAATGAGTTACAAAGTCGATCGCCAAACAGTTCGAGAACGTTACATACGTCTTTGATGTTGAAGCGGCTAAGTCAATAGCTACACCTATCCTCTGATTCCGAGAGACAAGTCAGGTACTCCAAGTGTAAATCCGCTGAATGGTATTGACAATAGACACCTTAATTCACGGTGTGAATATTAATGTCCTGCATAAAACCGTTGTAGTACGTTACCAATTGGTGTATAGTCAAACACTTCATGGAAGTCCTTTCCTTCGGAGAACCTATCCTGCTGTATCGAGAGTATAAATTCGTGAACAGAGAAACATATTATTATACACTCTAGTGCCGGCCACCTTAATTTCACGCACTAATTAGGAGATCGTAAATCGAATCCTTCGAGAACGTTACCTCCCTCTTTCGGGCGAAAGGCTAAGTCAATAGCTTCACGAATCCTGTGAATGCAAGAGTCAAACATGGTAATTAGGCAGAAAATCAGCTGAACAGTATATACAATAGACACCTTAATTCACGGTATGACTATTAATCTACAGATCCAATCCGTTCTTGAACGTTACTTATTGCTATAGAGTGTAACATTCAGGGACGGCCTTACGTTCGAGTAGCTAACCCGCTGGTATCATGAGTGTAACTTCGTGTTCACAGAAGCAAATTAGTAAACATCTTAGTGTCGGTGGCCTTCACATCATGTATGAATTAGATGATCGAGGGTCAAACATTTCGAGAACGATACCTACCTTCCCTGAGCGTGGAACGGCCAAGTTAATAGCTTCACTTATCCTGGGATTCAGATAGGAAAACCAGGTACTCTGGTAGTAAATGCCGTATACATTATTCGAAATAAACACATTAATTCAGGGATTGAATATTAAGCTGGACGTCAAGCCGCTGTAGGACGGTACCAATTGGTGTAGAGTCCAACTTTTTACAGAATCCTTACGTCCCGTCAATACATCCCGCCGTATCGGGAGTATTATTTCGTGCTCAGAGAACCATATTAGTATACATTTTAGAGATGGGCATCATAATTTCGTGTATGAATTAGAAAATAGAGTGTCAAGTCGTTCCCGAACTATACTACCTTCTATGAGGTTCGAACGGCTAAGTCAGTCGCATCACATAACATGTGGTTCGGAGAATCAACCCTGGTACTCCGTGTGTAATTGCGCTGAACAGTATTTGCAATAAACACATCAATCCGCGGTATGTATATTAATGTAGAGAGCCAAACCCTCGGCGAACATTACCAATTTGTATAAAGTCCTTCTCTTTCCGCATACCTTACCTTCTGTGAACCACACACGCTGTATCGAGTGTATTACTTCGTATTGAGAGAAACATATTTGTATAAATTTTAATGACGTGCACCACCATATTTACATATACGAATAATAAAATTATAAACAAAGCCTTTCGAGATACTTGTCACCTTCTTTGTGGTCGAACGGCTAAGTTAACAGCTTCGCCTATCCGGCGATCCCAAGAGTCAAACCGGGTAATCCGCGTCTAATCCTGCTGTCCAGTGTTGCGATTAGACACGGAATTTTGCAGTATGAATATTAAAGAACGGAGTCAATGTGTTCTAGAACGTTACCTATTGCTCTATAATCAGACTTTTTACAGTAGGCCCTATTCTCCAAGAAGCTATCCTGCTGTTTCGGGATTATATCCTCGCTTTCATAGAAGCGAATTAATATACATTCTAGTCACGGACACAATAATTTCTTGTATGAATAAGAAGATCAGGCGCCAAACCATTCGCGAATGTTACCATCCTCCTTGTGAGTCGAACGGTTAGGTCAACAGTTTCAACTATCCTGCGGTTCCGTATGTAAAACCAGGTATACCGGGAGTAAATCCGCAGATCAGTATTGACAATAGACACCTTAATTCACGGTATGAATATTAAAGTAGACCGTCAAACCGCTGTAGAGTGATACCTATTGGTATAGAGTCTAACATTTTACGGAAAGCCTTACTGTTGGGGCAGATAACCCACCGTACCGGAAGTAAAACTTCTTGTTCTGAGAAACACATTAGAATTCACTTTAGTGACGGCACCTTAAATTCAAGTGTGAATTAGAAAATTGATGGTCTAACCGATCGAGAACGTTGCCACCTTCTGTGCGAGACGAGCGGCCAAGTGAATAGCTTCACCTGTCCTGAGATTCCATGAACCAAACCAGGTGTTCCGGGAACACATCTGCTGAAGAGTGATGACAATTGGCATATTAATTCGCGGTTTGAATATTAATATAGGGAGTGAAACCGTTTTGAGCATTACCAATTGCTATAAAGTCAAATGATTTACCGAAGTCTTTACCTTCTACGAACCACACCTGCTTCATCGAGAGTATAAGTTCGTATTCAGAGATGCAAAATTAGTATAAATTGTAGTGACCCACACCTTATTTTCATACATGAATACCAAAATCGTGAGTAAATCCTTTCGAGAACGTTACTACCTTCTTAGTGAGTCGAACGGCTGCTTCCAGCTTCACCTATCCTGCGATTCCAAGAGCCACACCAGGTACTCGGAGTCATCAGACATTTGACACGCAATTTCATGGTATAAATATTATAGTACAGAGTCACACAGTTGTACAACGTTATCTATAGGCATATAGCCTAACTTTGCGACGACGGTCGTACCTACGCAGAGGGTAACCCGCGATTTCGAGAGTAAAACATCCTGGTCTGAGAAGAAAAATAGTACTCATTTTAGTGACGGGCACCTTAACTTCATGTATGAATTACAGAATCGAGGGTTAAAAATTTCAAGAACGCTTCCACCATCCTTGAGTGTCGAACGGCTGAGTCAATAGCTTCACCTATCCTGTGATACCGACAGTCAAAACAGGTAATCCAGGAGTGAACGCCCTGTACTATATTGGCAGTAGACACCTTAATTCACGGTATGAATATTAATGTACAGAGCCCAACCGTTGTAGAACAATAACTACTTATATAGACTCAAACTTTTCTCCGAAGGCCTTACATTCCAAAAACCTGACCCGCTATCCCGAGAGTGCAACTTCGTGTTCAGGGAAACATACTATTATTCATATTGGGTGTCGGCAGCTTAATGTAATGTACGAATTAGAAGATCGCGGCTCAAGCCGGTAGATAACGATGCCACTTTCTTTGAGAGTCGGACGGCTAAGTGAGTAGCTTCACATATCCTGTGATTCCGAGAGTTAATCAAGATATTCTGGGAGTCAAAATACTGCACACTATTTGCAATGGACACCTTAATTAACGGTATAAATATTAAGATACAGGATCTATCCGTTTGAGAACGTTAACAATTGGAAAGAAGTCAAACGTTTTATTGAATCCCTCACCCTCCGAAAGTCTATCGCATAATGTCGAGAGTATAACTTAGTGCTCAGGGGAAGAAGCTTGTGTACATTTTAGTGACGGGCGCCTTATCTTCATGTATGAATTAGAAGATCGATGTGTCAAACCGTTCGAGAACTGTGCAACCGTCTGTGCCAGACGAACTTCTAAGTCCATAGCTTTATCTATCCTGCGATTCCCAAGTTAAAGCAGGTATTCCCGGTGAGAGTCCGCTGAACAGCTTCGGCTATAAGCACCCCAATTTACGATTTGAATATTAAAGTAGAGCGTCAAACCGATTTAGAGCGTTATCAATTTGTATATTGTCAAATGATTACAGAATTTGTTCACTTCCGCGAATCTCACCGGCATCATCGAGAGATTGAGTCCGTGATCAGAGAAAGAAACTAGTATTCATTTCAGCGACTGGCACCATAACATCATGAATGACATAGTAGATAGAGGTCAAAACGTTCGAGAACGTTGCCACCATCTTTGAGAGATGAACGACTATGTCCATAGCTTGTCGTATTCCAATATTCGAAGAGGCAAACCATGTATTCCAGGAGTAAATGTTACTAATTTGCTTCCTTGAACACTGAGCAAGACTTCAGCTGTTTGGGCTTCTCGGAAGGTATGTCCTCGGGAAGAAAGTTTGACTCTAAACTAAAAGATGAAGCTCTATAACCGTCTGACGCTCTACCTTCATATTCGTACCGAGAAATAAGCAGTCTATTGCCAATATTGTCCAGCGGATGTGCTCCCGGAATACCTGGTTTGACTTTCGGAATCAGAAGATAGGTGAAGCTATTGACTTAGCGACAGTCAAAAGTGGTCTACACGTTCCGAAAGGTTTGACTCTCAATCTCGAAATTCATACGTGAAAATAAGGTGCCCGTCTGCTGAAATGTCTTCTAATTTCCATCCGTGAACACTAGGCACGGCACATCGTCCAGCGGATCAGGTTCTCGGAAGATAATGTATTCGGCTAAAAGAATGACATTATAGCAATTGTAATGTTCTCCGACGATTTGCCTCCCTACTTTAATGCCCATGGCGTGTATTATGGTCTGTATTGCCAATACTATTCAGGTTATTTACGCCAGGAATACCTTGTTTGCCTCTAGGAATCACATAATAGGTGAAGCTATTGGCTTAGCTGTGTGACTTTCTAAAAAGGTCGTAATTTTCTCAAGCGGTTTGACACTCCATCCTCCCATACATAAATGAAAATAAGATGTCCGCCTGCAAAAATGTCTACTCATTGCATCCTGTAAAAACTCGGCACGGCAATCGCGGGTTCTCAGAAGGAAAGGTGTTGGGTAAGATTAATGAATTTATACTAATTGGTAATACTCTCTAACGGATTGACTCTCTACTTTTATTTCGCACCGTGAATTAACTTGTGTATTTCCAATACTCTTCAGCGTATTTACACCAGGAATACCTGGTTTGACTCTCCGAATCACTGGATAGGTGAAGCTTTGACATAGTCGTTCGAATCTGACAGAAGGGGGCAACGTTCTCGAACGGTTTGACACTCGACCTTCTAATTCATACATGAAATGAAGGTGCCCGTCACTGAAATGTATACTAATTTGACTTCTGAACACGAAGATATACTGTTGATACAGCGGGTTCGCTTCGCAAATGGTACGGCCTTTCTATAATGTCTGACACTATATCAATACGTAACCTCCTACAAAGCTTTGACTCTGGACATTAATATTTATACCATGAAATAGGATGTACGATGCTAATACGGTATAGCGGTCTTGCTCCCGAAATTCTTTCTTGGACTTTCTGAATCACAGGATAGGAGAAGCTATTGACTTAGACGTTCGAGCCGCAACGAAGGTGGTAACGATCTCGAATGGTTGGAACGTCGATATTCTAATTTGTACATGAAGTTAAGGTGCTCGTCACTAAAATGAATACTAACTCCTTTCTCTGAACACGAAGTTATATTCTCGATGAGGCAGGTGATATTCGCGGAGATAGTACCTTCGGTATAGCGTTTTATATTATACAAATTGGTAACGCTCTCAAATGGTTTGACGCTCTATTGTAATATTCCAACCGTGAATTATGGTGTCTATTGCCATAACGCTTCAGCGGACTTGCACCAAAAATTCCTGGTTTCGATCTCCTAATTAGAGGATGGATGAAGCTATTGATTTAGCCATTTGTCTCTCACAGAAGGTGGTAACGCTCTGGAGCGTTTAGACCAGCGATCATTCAATTCACGAATGAAATTAATGTGACCGTCACTAAAGTATATGCTAGATCGAACCTGTGATCACTTTGTTATTCTCTCGAAACAGCCTGTCAGTTTTTCGGAGTGTAAGGCATTCTGCGAGAGATTTAACCCTACACGAATAGGTAGTATTTTACAGCGGCTTGGTGGCCAGCTTTAGTATTCTTACCGAGAAGTAATTTGTCTATTGCCAATACTGTTCAGCGGATTTATTACCGGAAAACCTGATTTGACGCACAGAATAACAGGGTAGGTGAAGCTATTGACTTCGCCATTCGATTCTCAGAGAAGGTGGGAACGTTATCGAACGGTTTGGCTCTCGATTTTTCTACACGTACGTGAATATAGGGCTTCCGTCTGCTAAAACGCCTTCTAATCTGTATCCATGAACACTATGCAACACATTCGGCGCAGCGGGTTAGGTTCGCGGAAGGTAAGGTAATTGGTAAAAAGGCAGACCTTATTGAAACTGCTAATGTTCTCCAAAGGTTAATCTATGTACTTTAACCTTCATACCGCGAGATATTGAGCCTACTGCCAAAACAGTTCATCGGATTGACGTACAGACTAGCTGGTTTAACTATCGAAATAACAGGATAGGTGAAGCTATTGACTTAGCCGTTCCTCACGCAAGGAAGGAGGGATCGTTATCGAAATATTTAACTTTCGATTATTTTATGCCTACATAAAAGTAAAGTTCCCGTCCGCTAAAATGTCTACTATTATGTATCCATGAACACTAAGCATGATAGTCGCTACATCGCGTTAGGTTCTTGGAAGGTATGGCCTTCGGTAAAACGATCGAGCTTATTCCAATTGGTGACGCACTCAAACGGTTTGAATCTCTACTTCAGTATTCAAATCGTGTATTTCGGTGCCTAGTGCCAATACTGTTCAGAGGATTCACTCCCGGGGTGCCTATTTGACACTCGGAACCGCATAATAGGTGAAGCTATTGACTTAGCTGTTCGTCACTCACAGAAGGTGGCAACGATCCCGTGTGGTTCCACCCTCGATATTCTGACTCATACATGACGTTAAGGTGTCAATCACTGAAGTGAATACTAAATTCGCACTCTGAACACAAAGTTATATTTTCGAAACGGCGAGTTAGCATCTCCGAACGAAAGTCAGTTGGTGTTTGACTCTATTCCAATAGGCATCGTTCTACAACGGTTTGACGGTCTGCTTTAACATCCAGATCGCGAATTGAGGCGTCTATTACCAATAATATACAGCGGAATTACGCCAGGAATCCTGGTTTAACTCTTGGAAATACAGGATATCTAATCCTATAGACATAGCTGTTCGAATGTCACAGAAGTTGGTAAAGTTCTCGAATGGTTTGAGCCTCGGCCTTTTAATTTATGCATAAAACTAAGGTGCTAGTCACTAAAATGTAAACGATTTCGCACCTCAGAACATGGTGTTATCCTCTCGATACAGCAGTGCAGTTTTTCCGAGGTTAAGGCATTTTGTAAGAAGTTAACTCTACGCGAATAGGTAATGTTCTAGAGCGTTTGAACCGCCTGCTTTAATTTTCAAACCGCAAGTTGAGGTATATATTGCCAATTCTGTACATCGGATTTACACCAGGAATACCTGGTTTGACTATAGGAATCGCAGCATACGCGAAACTATTGACTTAGCCGTTCGTCTCTTACGGTTGGAGGCAACGTTCTCAATCGGTTTGACCGTCGGCCTTCAAATTCACACAAGCATTTATGGGGCATGTCATGAAAATGAATGTAATTAGTTCCACTAATCACGATGTCATAGTCTCCACACTGCAGGTTAGCTTCTCGAAACTGAAGGCATTCGGTAAAAAGTTTGACTCCATACCAATAGGTAACGTTCTACAACGGTTTGATTGTGTACTTTAATATTTATTTCGCGTAACAGGGTCTCTAATGGCAATATTGTGCAGCAGATTTACTCCCGGAATACCTCATTTGATAGTCGGAGTCATTGGATAGGTGAAGCTATTGACGTTGCCGATCGATGCTCAAAATGGATGCTAACGTTCTCAAACAGTTTGACGCTCAATATTCTTATTCATAATGAAATTAAGCGCCCCGTCACAAGAATTCTTATTAATTCATATTAATCATATTTATACCGTTATATAGGGTGTATGATGGCAATACTGCACAGCAGATTGACTCCCGTCATACCTGAATTGGCTTTCGGAATCACAGGACAGGTGTTCCTATTGGCTTAGCTGGTGCGACGCTCAAAGGCGGTGGTATCGTTCTCGATTGGTTTCGCCCTCGATTTTGTAATTCATAAATGAAATTATGGAGCCCGTCATATAACGTTAACTAATTTGCTGGACACAAAGCTATACTCTCGATACAGCGGGTTAATTTCTCCTCAGGTAAAGTATTCTGTAAGAGGAATGACTTTCTACCAATTGGTTATGTTCGCTGGCCTATTGACCCCCTACATTAATATTCAGTCCGTGAATTGCGGTTTCTATTGCCAATACTGCCCAACGGATTTACTCCCCGAATACCTGATGTAACGTTAGGAATCACAGGATAGCAGACGGCTATTGTCTTAGCCGTTCGACTCTCAGCGAACGTGGTAAAACACTGAAACGGTCTGTCCATCAATCTCCTTATTCATGTACGAAATTATGGTGCTCGTCTGTGAAATGAATATAATGTGTTTCTCTGAACACGAAGTCTTACTCTCGATGAAGCGGGTGAAGATCGCTGTAGATAACGCCTGCTGTAAAACGTTTGGCTTTATACAAACTCGTATCGCTATCACACGGTGAGACGCTCTATTTTAATATTCACTGCGCTAGCGAAGATATCTAATGCCGATACTGCTCGGTGGATTTAATCCCAGAATACCTTGTTTGACTCTTGGAAAGGCAGGATGGGTGTAGCTATTACTATCCCAGTTCATGTCTCACAGAAGATGGAAACGTTCCCCAACGGTTTCACACTCCATCTTATAACTCATACAGAAAATTAAGATGGACGTCACTAAAATGAATACTAATTCGTCCCTCTGAACAACATGTTATACTCTCGATACAGCGTGTGAGATCCTCGGAGGGTAAGATCATCTGTAAAACGTTTGACTTAATAGCAATTGGTAACGCTCACAAACAGTTTGACGCTCTACTATATTAGTTTATCTGTGAATTAAGGTACCAATTGCCAATGTTGTACAGCGGATTCACTCCCGGGATACCTGGTTTGACTCTTGAAATCGCAGGATACGTGAAACGATTGAGTTAACCCTTCGTCTCTCTCCGAAGATGGTAATATTCTCGAACGGTTTGACACTCGATATTTTCAGTCATGCATGAAGTGATGGAACTCGGCACTAAAACGTATACTAGTTCTTACCTCTGCACAAGGTGTTATACTCTCTGTACAGCTGATCAGTTTTTCGAAGGGTAAGGCATTCTGTATGAAGTTTAAGCCTACAAGTACAGGAAATGTTCTACAATGGCTTCAGGGCCTTCTATAATATTCAAACCGTGAACTGAGGTGTCTCTTGTCTCGCCGTGCATTCACTCCCGCAATATCTGGTTTAACTTTCGGAATCACAGATATGTGAAGCTATTGACTTACCTGTTCGTGTCTCACAGAAGTTGGTATCCTTCCCGATCGGGTTGACCCCCAACCTCCTAATACATACGTGAAGTAAAGGTACCCGTCAATGAAATGAGCACCAATTTCTATTTCAGAACACGAAGTTATACCCTAGAAACGCCGAGGTTGCTTCTCCAAGGGTAGGGCCATCGGTAAATTGTCTGAGAATACACAAATTGGTAACGCTCCCAAACGATTTGGCGCACTACTGTAATGTTCGACACTCAGAGATTATGGTAACGTTCTCAAACTGGCTGATCCTTAATCTTCTAATTCATTCATGAAATTAATGCGCACGTCACTGAAATTTATACTAATTTGCATCTCTGAACACGAAGGTATAATCTCGAAACAGCGGGTTAGCTTCTCGGATACTGTGGCCTTCGGTAAATTGTTCAACTGTATAGCAATAGGGAACGTTCTATAAAGGTTTGATTCTGTTCTTTAATATTTCTACCATGAAATTGCGTGTCTAATGCCAATACTGTAGACCGCGTTGGGACACGGAATACGTGGTTTGAGAATCGTAATAACTGGATAGGTGATGCAGTTAGCTTAGCCGTTCGACACATAAAGAAGATGGTAACGTTCCCGAAAAGTTTCTAACATGATTTTCCGGTTCATATATGTAAATGAGGTGGCCGTGATTAGAATGTATATTAATATGTTTCTCTGAATACAAAGATATACTCTCGATACAGTTGGTTAGGTTCACAGAAGGTAAGGTATTCGGAAAAAGAAGAACTTTATACCAAATGGTAATGTTCTCCGAGGGTTTGACACTCTACTTTAACATACACACCGCGGATTGATGTGTCTATTGCCAATAAATTTAAGCGGACTTACTTCCGGAATACCTGGTTTGACTCTTGGAATCACTAGATACGTGAAGCTATGCACTTAGCCGTTCGTCTGTAACGGAAGGTGGCAACGTTCTCTCGAGGCTTGACGCTTAATCTTCTAATTCTTACATGAAGCTAAGATGCCCGTCACTGAAATGTATTGTAATTTGTTCCACTAAACACGATATTATGCTCTCGATACAGCGGGATAGCTTCTCGGAAGGTAAGGCCTTAGGAAAAAGTTTGACTCTATACAAATACGTAATGTTCTTCCACGGTTTGACTCTCCACGTTATTATTCATAGCGCGAATTAAGGTGTCTATTGCCAAAACTGTTTAGCGTATTTACTTCTGGAATACATGGTGCGACTCTCGGAGTCACAGGACAGCTGACGCTACTGACACGTCCGTTCGACTCTAAAAGAGGCTATTGTGTTATGTGTTCGAAACTCAAGGAAGGTGGTCAGGTACTCGAACTGTTTGACGCTGGATCATCGAATTCGCACATGATACTAAGGTGGCCGTCACTAAAATGTATACGAACATGCTTCTCTGGACACGATGTCGTACTCTCGATACAGCGAGTTAGCTTCTAGGAAGGTAAGCACTTCTGTTTAACGTTTGACTCTATATGAATAGGCAAACCTCTGCAATGGTTTGATGCTCTGCGTTAATTTTCATACGGTGAAATAAGCTGTCTATTGCCAATACTCTTCAGCGGATTACTCCAGGAATACCTAGTTTGACTCTCGGAATCACAGGATGGGTGAAGCGATTGACTTAGCCCTTGTATTCACAAGGAAGGTGGTAACGGTCTCGAACTGTTTAACCCTTGATATTCTAATTCTTCCATGAATTTAAGGTGGCATCACTAAAATGTATTCTAATGTGTTTCTCTAAACACGAAATAATACTCTTGATGTGGCGGGTTAGCTTCTCGCACGGTATGGCTTTCTCGAAAACGTTTGTCTTTATAGCAATTGGAAACGATCTCACACGGCGTGACGCTCTATTTTGATATTCAAAGCGTGAATTATGGTGTCTATTCCCAATTAGCATTTCGACTGACGCAGAAGGTGGCAACGGTCTCGCACGGTTTGACAGTCGATCCTCCTATTCGTATATGAAATGAAGTTGTCCGCCAGCTAAAATGTATACTAGTGTGTTTATCAAAACACGAAGTTATACTATTGGTACTGCGGGTTAGTTTCTCGAACGGTAAGGCTTTCTGAAAAACGTTTGAAACGTTTGACTTTATACCAATTGGTATCGATCTCAAACGGTTTGACGCTCTACTTTAAATTTGGAACAGTGGATTTTGGTGTACATGGCCTATACTGTTCAGCGGAATTACTCCTGGTTTGATTCTCGGAATCACAGGATATGTAAAGCTATTGACATAGCCGTTCGTGTGTCAGAGAACCTGGCAAATTTCTCGTACGGCTTGACACTTGATCGTCTTGTTCATAGTGAAATTGACGTCTCCGTCACTAAAATGTTGACGAATGTGTTTCACTAAACACGTAGTAATACTCTCGATACGACCGGCTGGATTATCGAACGGTGGCGCTTTCGGGAAAACGTTTGACTTTATAACAATTAGATAACTTCTCACACGGTGTAACGCTCTATTTTAATATTCATTCCGCAAATTAGGTATCTATTGCCACTACTGTACAGCGCATTTACTGCCGGAGTACCTGCGATGACTCTAGAACACACAGGATAGGTGAAGCTATTGAATTAGGCGTCCGAATCTCAAGACTTGTGGTAACGTTCGTGAACAGTTTGTCACTCGATCCAGTAATCCATACATGAAAGTATAGTGCACGACACTAAGATGTATAATACTTTGTCTCTCTCATGGCGAAGATATACATGCGATGCAGCGGGTCAGCTTCTCGGAAGGTAATGCCTTCGATAGACTGTTTGACTGTATACCAATGCGGAACGTTGCACAACTGTGTAACACTGTACTTTAGTATTTATCCCGGAAAGTAAGGTTTTCAACGCCGATACTTTACTGCGCATTTACTTTCAGCATACCTGGTTTGACTCTCGGAAACACAGGATACGTGAAGCATTTTACTTAGACGTTCGACACTAAAAGAAGGTTGTAACTTTCTCAAACGGATTGATCACCGACTGCTAAATCGTACTTGTAATGAAGGTGCCCGTAAATATAGTGTATATAAATTTTCTTCCCTGAACACGAAGTTATACTCCCGATACAGCGGGTTATTTTCTCGGAAGATATGGCATCGACAAAAATTTGACTCTATACCAATAGAGAACGTTCTACAACGTTTGGGCACTGTACTTTAATACTCGCACCGTGAATTACGGTGTCTATTGCGAATTCTGCTCTGCGCATTTATTCCCGGAATACCGAGTTTGTCTCGCGGAATAATAGGATAGGAGGTTCTGATGACGTAGCCGTTCGTACAACAAATAGTGTGGTAACGTTCTCGAACTCTTTGACCCTCGACCTTCGACTTCATACATGAAATTGAGGTGCCCGTAACTACAATGTATACTGATTCGTATCTTGAATACGAAGTTATACTCACTACACAGCGGGTTAGGTTCTCGGAGGGTAAGGTTTTCGGTACATCTTTTGACATAATGCCAATACGTATCGTTCTACAAATGTTTGACTCTGTACTTTAAAATTCAAACGATGAACTATAGTGCATATAGCCAAAACTCTTCAGCGTACTTACTCCCGGAATACTTGATTTGACTCTCCGATTCCCAGGATGGGTGTATCTAATGACTTAACCGTACTACTCTCAAAGGATGTGGTAATGTTATTGAACTCCTTGACTCTCAGTTTTGATATTCATACACAAACATGTGGTGTGCGTCCGCTAAAATGCCGACCAATTTCTTTCCGTGCACATTAAGCTGGACACTAGCTACAGCCGGGTAGGTTCCAGGAAGGTATGGAATTCGGTCAAAGGAATGACATTATGCTGATTGGTAATGTTCTCCGTCGGATTGTCTCTCTACATTAGTATTCATACCGTGAATTAACGTGTCAGTTGCCAATAAACATTATTTATTCACACGTCGGAATAAGTGGTATCATTCTCGAAATCACAGGGTAGCTGAAGCAATAGTCTTATCCGTTCGACACTCAAAGTGGGTGGCAACGTTCTCGAACGGTTTCACCATCAAACTTCAAATTCATACATGAGGATAAGGTGTCCGTACCTGAAATGAATACTAATTGTTTCGCTGAACACGAAGTTATATTCTCGACACCGCGCGGTTGGTTCTTGGTTGGAAAGGCATGGGGTAAAAAGAATGACTCTATACCATTCGGTAATGATGTCCGAAGGATTGGCTCTCAACCGCAATATTCATGCAGGGAATTAAGGTGTCTTCTGCCAATTCTGTTCAGTGTATTTAATCACGGAATACCTGGGATGACTTTCGCTATCACTTGATAGGAGAAGCTATAGACCTAGCCATTCGGCAATCAAAGAGGGTGGTAACGTTCTCGATCGGATTGAACATCGATATTCTAATCCATACACGAATTTTAGGTGCCGGCACCAAAATATATACTAATGTGTTTCTCTGAACCTGAAGTTTTACTCTCGATCCGTCGAGTTTGCTTCTCGGGCGGTAATGCTTTCGGTAAAACATTTGACATTCATGGAATTGGTAATGATCTCAAACGGTTTGACGCTCTAGTTTAACATTAAAACCGAGAATTAAAGTGTATATTCCCAACAGGTTTCAGCGGTTTTACTCCCGGATTACCTGGTTTGACTCTCGAAATCACGGGTTAAGTGTAGCTGCTGGCTCAGCCGTTCACCTCTCAGAGAGTGGGGTAACGTTCCCGAACGGGTTAACCCTCGATCTTCTAATACATACATGATATTAAGCCGCCCGTCCTGGAAAGGATGAGTAATTTCTTTCCTTGAAAATAAGTTAAAATCTCGAAACGGCGGCAAAGCTACACCGAAGGTAAGGCCCGCGGTTATGCGTTTGACTTTATACCAATTGGTAATGCTCTCAATCGATTTGACGCAATACTATAATGTTCAAACCGTAAATCAAGGTGCCTATTGACAAAGCAGAGCAGCGGATTTATTCCATGTATACCTGGTATGACTGTCGGAAACACAGAATATGTGATGATATTGACTTAGCACTTCGAATAACATAGAAAGTGGTAACGGTCGCGAACGGTTTGATCCTCGAACTTCTAATTCATACATCAAATTATGGTGCTCGTCACTAACACGTATACTAGTTCGTACCTCTGACCACGTTGTTATACTCCAGATACAGCTGGTCAGTTTTTCGGAACGTAAGGCATTCTGTAAGTAGATTGGCCCTACACGAGTAGGGAGGGTTCTGCAACGGAATGACGGCTTGCTTTAATACTCAAACCGTGAAGTAAGGTGTCAATTGCCAATACTCTCCAGCGGATTTACTCCTGGAATACCAGGCATGACTCTCGGAAACACAATTATTGATGAAGCTGTTGACTCAAGCGCTTGACATTAAAAATAGTTGGTAACGATCTCGATCGATCTGACACTCGATCTTCGAATTCATACCAGAGTTTAAGGTGGACGTCAGTAAAATGTATACTAATTTGTTTCACTGGACACGAAGATATTCTCTCGATACAGCGCGATACGTTCTAAGAAGGTATGTCCTTCGCTTCATAGTTTGACTCCATGCCAATATGTACCGTTCTACAAAGGTTTGGCTTTGAACTTTAATACTCATATCGTGGACTCAGGTGTCGATTGCTAATACTGTACCGCGGAATTACTCCCGGCATACCTGGATGACATTCGGATCCTCAGCATAGTTAATGCTATTCACTTGGCCGTTCGTCTCTCACAGCAAGTGGCAACGTTCGCGATCGGTTTGAAACTCGACCTTCTAATTCACACATGAATTTAAGGTGACGTCCCTAAATTATGTACTATTGTATTTCCTTAACGCGTAGGTATACTCTAGATTCGGCGGGTTGGCTTCTCGAACCGTAAGGCACACGGTAAAAAAGATGTCCTTATACCATCTTCTGTCGCTCTCAGACGGGTGGTCGCTCTACTTTAATATTCATACCGTGAACTAAGGACTCTATTGCCGAAACTGTACAGCGGACTTACTGCCGGAATACCTGGTTTAACTCACGGAACTACAGGATATGTGAAGCTATTGACTTAGCCCTTTGAATCTCGAGGATGGTGATAACTTTCTTGAACGGTTTGACCATTGATCACCTTATTCACAGTGAGATGAAAGTCCCCGATACTAAATCGTTTCCTAATTTGATCTTCTGTACACGTAGTTATATTCTCGATGAAGCGAGAGAAGTTCGCAGAAGGTACAGGTTTCGGTAAAACGTTTGACTTTATAACAATTTGTAATGTTTACAGACGGTTTGCCTCCCTTCTTCTATACTTAAACCGTGAACCAAGGTGTCCGTAGTCAGTACTTTTCACCAAATTCACTTCCGGATTACCTGGTTTGACCCTCGGAATCACTGGATAGGTGCAGCTATTACCATATCCGTGCGACTCTCGTAGAGGCTTGTTACGTTCTCAAAAGGCATGACGCTATACTTTAATATTCATACCGTGAATTAAGGTTTCTATTGCGAATACTGTTCAGCGGATTTATATACCTGGAGTACACGGCCTGACTATCGGAATCACACCTATAGGTGAATCTATTGACTCAGCCGGTCGACACTCGGAGAAGGTCGTAACGAACCCGAACGGTTTGACACCTGATCATCTAGCTCATACATGAAATTAAGGTGCACGCGACTAATGTATATAACAATCTCTATCTCTGACCACGAAGTTATACTCTCGATGCAACTGGTTAGGTTCATGGAAGGTATGGTCTTCGGTACACCTTTTGACATTATACAAGTGGGTAACGTTCTACAAGGGATAGATCGTGCACATTAGTATTCAAACCGTGTGGTAAGGTGTCCATTGCCAATCGTGTACAGTTTGTTGACTCTCAGAATGCCTCGTTTGCCTTTCAGAATCACGTGGAACGTGATATTTCTGACATATCCGATCGAATCTCAAAGAAGTCGGCAACGTTCACGAAGATTCTGATCCCCAATCTCCTAATTCATACGTGAAGTTAAGGTGCTCGTCACTCAAATGTAAACTAGATCGTACCTCTGAACACGGTGTTATACCCTCAATACAGCGGGTCAGATTTCCAGTGCGTAAGGAATTCTGTAGGAAGTTCAACCCTACACGAAACGAAAATGTCCTTCAACGGCATGACGGCCTGCTTTAATATTCACACCGTGAATTGAGGTGTCTATTGCCAATACTGTACGGCGCATTTGCTCCCGGAATATCTGGTGCGACTTTCGGAATCGCAGGATGGTGAAGCTATTTACATAGGCGTTCGTCTCTCACAGAAGGTGGTAACGTCCTCTGCCGGTCTGGCGCTCGACCCTTTAATTCATACGTGAAGATAAGGTGCCAGTCTCGAAAATGTCTACTTATATGTTTCCATGATCACTACGCAAGGCACCCCCTATGGACGGTTTGTCTCCTTGGAAGGTAAAGCCTTCGATAAAAAGTTTCACGCTATGCATATAAGTGAAGTCTTACAACGGTTTGACGCCCGACTTTCATATTCGGACCGTGAATTAAGGTTTCTATTGTCAATATTGTTCAGCGGGTTTACCCCAGGAATGTGTGGTTAGAATCTTGTAATCACAGGATAGGTGGAACTATTCACTTAGCCGTTCGTCTCTCACAGCAGGTGATAACGTTTCCGAACAGTTTGACCATCGATCTTCTAATTCATGCATGAAATTAAGGTCATCGTCACTAGAATGGATATTAGTTCGTACCTCTGCACACGGTGTTATACTTTCCATTCAGCTGGCCATTTTTTCGGATGGTAAGGCACTCAGTAAGAAGTTTAACCCTACACGAATAGTTCATGTTCTACAACGGCATGACGGCCTGGTTTAATATTCAAACCGTGAAATGTGGTGTCTATTGCCAATAATATACTGGGAATATACTCCCGGAGTACCTGGTTTGACTCTCGGAACCACAGCATAGCTGTAGCAATTGACTTAGCCGTTCGAACATCAAAGAGGGCGGTAACGTTCTCGAACTGCTTGACCCTCGATTTTCTAATTCATACATGAAGTCAAGGTACCCGTCACAGAAAATAATACTAATTTTTGCCCCTGGGCACAAAGTTATACTCTCGATATGGCGGGCTATCTTCTCGGGCCGTAATGCTGTCGGTAAAATGCTTGACTTTGTAGAAATTGGTAACGTTCTCAAACGTTTTGTCGCCCTACTTTTACATTGAAACCGAGAATTAAGGTTTGTCTTCCCAACACTCATCAGCGTATTTACTCCCGGAATACCCAATTTGACTCTCGGATTGTCTCGATAGGTTAAGCTATTGACTTTGTCGTTCGACTTTCACAGATGGTGGTATCGATCTCGAAAGGATTGACCTTCCATCTTCCAATTAATACGTGAAACAAAGGTTCCCATTATTAAAGTGTATTCTAATTTGTTTCCCCGAACACGAAGTTATATACTGGATACAGCGGGTTAGTTTTTCGGAGGGTGTGATCTTCGGTATAACTTTTAACTTTATAGCAATTGGTTACATTCTCATACTGTTTGACGCTCTATTTTAATATTCAAAATGTGAATTGTGGTGTTTATTGCCAATGCTGTTCAACGGAAGCTCAGAATAAAAGGTATAGGCAAAGCTAGTGACTTAGGCGTTCAACCCTCAAGGAACGTGGGATCATTCTCGAACGGTTTGACACTCGACCTTATAATTCATACGTGAATTTAAGGTGCCGGTCCCTGAGATGAAGAATAGTTTCTTTCTCTGGGAACGAAGTTATACTCTCGATACAGCGAGATAGGCTTTGGAGGGTAAGGTCTTCCGTAAAACATTTGACCTTATACCAACTGGTAACATTTCCTGACGGATTGCCGCCCTACTTTAGCATTCATGCCGTGATTTACGGTCTCCACTGCCAATACCGTTCCATGAACTTACTCCTGGAATACCTGGTTTGACCCTCGGAATCACTGGACAGGTGAAGCTATTGACTTAGACTTTCGACTCTCGAAGAAGGTGCTAACGTTCTCTGACGACTTGACCCTCCATCTTCTTATTCATACATGCAATTAAATTGTCCGTCTGCTGAAGAGTCTACTAATTTGTTTCCCTGAACACTAAGCAAGACACATGCTGCAGCGGGTTAATTTTTCAGATGGTTATGTCTGCGGTAAGACGATTGACTTTACAGCAATTGGTAACGTTCTCATTCGAATGTACGCTCTACTTTAACATGCAAACCGTGAACTATGGTATGTACTACCAATACTGTTCAGCGGATTTACTCCCGCAGTACCTGGTTTGATTCATGGAATCGCAGGATACATGAAGTTATTGAATTTGCCGTCCGACTCTCAAGAAAGTTGGTAATGTTCATCAATGGTTTGAATCTCGATATTGTAAAACATACACGAAATTAAGGTGCACGACACTATGATGTATAATGATATGTCTCTCTGAACGCGAAGTCATACACTCGGTGCATCGGTTCAGTTTTTCGGAGGGTAAGGTCATGTGTAACACGTATGACTTTACAGCAGTTGGTAATGTTCATCCACGGTTTGACGGCTTGCTTTAATATTCGAACTGTGAATTAAGTTGCCCATTTCCAATCATGTATGTCATTTGTGCCAGGAATATCAGGTTTGACAGACGCAAACAAATGATAGCGGAAGCTATTGTCTTAGCCGCTCGACTCTGTAAGAAGATGGTGTCGTTCTGTAACGGTTTGACGTTCGATCTTCTTATTCATACATGAAGTTAAGGTGACCGTCACTGAAATCAATGAGAACTGGATTCTCTGAAACCGAAGTTAAACACGAGATGACGCGGGTGAGCTTCGCGGAAGGTGTGGCCTTGGGTGAATCGTTTGCCTTTATTCAAATTGGTAATTTAATATTAAATCCGATAATAAGGTATCTGTTGTTAATTCTGCTCAGCCGATTTACTCCCGGCATATCTGGTATGAATCACGGAATCGCAGGATAGGTGAAGCTACTGACACAACCATTCGACTGTCAGCGAATGTGGTAAAGCTCTGAATCGTTTTGAACCCAGATCTTCTAATTCATGCAGGAACTGAAGGCACTCGTCATGAAAGTGTGTACTATTTCCTACCTCTGCATACGGTGTTATGCTTCCGTGCAGCGAATTAGTTTCTCGGAGGGTGAGGCAATATGTAAGATGTCTGATCCTACACGTATAGGTAATGTTCTACAAGGGCTTTACGGCCTGCTTTAATAGTTATACCGTGCATTAAGCTGTCTGCTGACAATACTGATCGGCGGGTTTACACAAGCAATACATTGTTTGACTCTCCGAGTCACTGAATAGCTGAAGCTATTGATTTTGCCGTTTCACACTGAAAGAAGGTGGTGACGTTCAATAACGGTTTGACACGTGATCCTCTGATTCATACATGAAATTAACGTTCCCATTACTATAATTTGTAGTAATATGTTCCACTGAACACCACGTTACACGCTCGATACGTCGCGCTAGGCTTTCGGAGGGTAAGGTTTTCAGTATAACGTTTGACTTCATTCCAATTGGGAAAGATCACAAACGGATTGGCGCACTACCTACGTATTCATGAATTCAGGTGACTATTGCTAACACTTTTCAGCGGATGTACTTTCGGTTTTCCCGGGTTGACGATCGGAATCACAGGATGAGTGTAGCTATTGACTCAGGCGTTCGTCTCTCAAAGAGGGTGATAAAGTTCTCCAGCGGTTTGACCCTCGATCTCCAAACTCATTTATCAAAATAAGGAGCTCCTCTGCTATAATACCTACTGATTTGTTTCCGAGAGCAATAGGCATGTCAATGGCGACACTAGGTTATGTTCTATGCTTGTAATGTGTTCGGTAAAAAGAATGGCTCTATATCGATTGGTAATGTTCGCCGACGGATTGACCTTCTACTCTGATATTCATACAGTGAATTAAGGTGACTAATGCCAATACTGCACAGAGGACTGACACCCGGTATACCAGACTTGACTCCCGGAATCACAGGATAGGTGAAACTGTAAACTTAGCCGTTCTACTCTTAGAGAAGGTGGTAACGTTCTCGATCGGTTAGACGCCCAATCTTCTAATTCACACATGATATTAAGATGCCCGTCATAAAATGTATAATAATTTGCTTCTCCGATACGAAGATATACTCTTGATACAGCGGGTTAGCTTCACAGAAGGCAAGCCCTTCACTCAAAGGTTTGACTCTATACAAATACGTAACGTTTTTCCACGGTTTGACTCTCTACTTTATTATTCATTACCAGAATTAAGATGTCTATTGCCAAAACTGTTTAGCGCATTTACATACGTGGACACGTTCTTCAACGATTTGACTCTCGATTTTCTGTTTTATACATAAAGTTAAGGTGCAGTTCACTGAAATGAATACTAATTTCGTTCTCTGAACCCAAAGTTATACTCTCGAGACAGCAGGTTTGCTTCTCCGAAGGTAAGTCCGTCGGTAACGTGATTGACTCCATAACAATGGGTAACGTTCAATAACTATTTGACGGTCTGCTTTAATATTAAAACCAGTGACTAAGGTGTCTTTTGCCAATACCCTTCAACGGACATACTCCCGGAATATCTGGTTTAACATTCGGAATCACAGGGTATGAGCAGCTCTTGACTTAGCAGTTCGTTTGTCACATATGGCGGCAACGTTCTCGAACGGTTTGACACTCGGTCTTCTAAGCCATACATGAAATTATGATGCCCATCGGTAAAATGTACACTAATGTGCTTCTCTGAAAACGAAGTTATACCCTCGATACGACGAGTTAGCTTCTCCGATGGTAAGGCCATCATTAAAAAGTTGACCCTGTAACTGCACGTAACGTTCCTCCTCATATTGACACTCTACTTTAGTGTTCATACCACGAATTAAGGTGTCTACTGCCAAAACTGTTCAGCGTATTTACTCCCGGTATACATGGTTTGACTCTTGGAATCACAGGATAGATGACGCTGTTGACTTAGCCGTTCGACTCCCACAGCTGGGGGAAACGTTGCCGAACGGTGTCTATTGCCAATACTGTTCAGCACATTTACTCTTGGAGTGCCAGGCTTGACTCTCGGAAAAAGAAGTATAGGTGAAGCTATTGACATAGGCGATCGACTTTTGAGGAATCTGGTAACATTATCGAACGGATTGACATTAGATCTTGCAATAGATACATGAAATTAAATGTCTACTAATTCGTTCCTGTGAACCCAAAGCAAGACAATCGCTACGGCGGCATGCGTTCGCGGAATGTAAGGTATAGGTTAAAAGGAATGACTTTATACCAATTGGTAACGTTCTCCTTCGGTTTGACTCTCAAACATAATATTCATGCCGTGAACTACGGAACCTATTGCCAATATTGTGCAGCGCGTTTATTCCTGAAATACGTGGTCTGACTCACGCGATCTCAGGATAGGAGAAGCTTTGACTTAGATGTGGTGCTTTCAAAGATGGTGGAATCGTTCTGCAATGGTTCGACTCTCGATTTTGCTATTCATACATAAAACAAAGCTATGCGTCTGCCAAAATGTCTACTAATTGGTTTCTGCGGATACTAAGAATGATACTCGCTGCAACGAGTTAGGTTCTAGGAAGGTATGGTATTCGGTAAACAGTATGACTTTATAAAAATTGGTTATGTTCTCCAACGGATTGACTCTTTACTTTAATATTCATACCGAAACATATGGTGTCTGATGCGAATACTGTTCACCGGATTTACTCCTGGAATACCTGGTTTGACTCCCGGAATATCGGGGTAAGCGAAGCTAGAGACTTAGCTGTTCAACTCTCAAAGATGGTGGTAATTATCTCGAACCGTTTGACCCTCTATCTTATAATCCATACATGAACTTAAGGTGTCCGTCACATATATCAATACTAATTTCATTTTCTGAACACGACGATATACTCTCGAAACTGCGGGTTAGCTTCACCGAAGGTAAGGCCATCGGTAGAGTGTTTGACTTTATATCTATTGGCAACGCTGTAAAACGGTTTGACGAGCTACTTTAGTATTCAAACTGTGAATTAAGGTGTCAATTGCCAATACTCATCAGCGGATGTACTCCAGGAACACCTGGTTTGTATCTCCCAATCACAGAATAAGTGAAGCTTCTGACTTAGCTTTGCGTCTCTCGAAGGATCTGATAACGTTATCGAACGGTTAAACACTCGATCTTCTAATTCATACACGAAAGAGATGTTGTCGGTCTCCTAAAATGTCTCCTAATTTGCTACCGTGAGCACTAAGCATGACATTCGTTACAGGGGGTTCGGTTCTAGGAAGGAAACATGTCTGGCAAGGAATATGACGTAACATTAATTCGTAACTTTCACAAGTGGTCTGACGCTGTAATTTAATATTCATATAGTGAGTTGAGGTGTTTATTGCCAATACTATAGAGCGCATTTACTCCCGGAATATCTGGTATAACTTTGGGATTCACAGCATAGGTGGAGCTATTAACTTAGTTCGTCTCTCAAAGAATGTGATAACGATCTCGAACTCTTCGACTATCGATGTTGGTATTTGTACACAAGCATGTAGCGTCCGTCCCCGAAAATGCAAACTAATCTGTTTCTGTTTACATTAAGCAGGACTCCCGCTACAGCAGGATTGGATATTGGAAGGTATGGTATTCAGAAAAGACATGACTCTATGCGAATTGGTAATGTCCTCCGACGGCATGACACCCTACACTAATATTAATATCGCGAAACAGGGTGTCTAATGCCAGTACTGTACATGAGATTTACTCTCGGAATACCTCATTTGACAGTTGGAATCATAGGATAGGTGAAGCCATTCACGTAGCCGTTCATCTCTCAAAGTTGGTGGCCTCGTTCTCGAGCGGTTTAGCCCTCGATCTTTTATTTCATACACGAAG
This sequence comes from Euglossa dilemma, assembly GCA_002201625.1. Lineage (NCBI taxonomy): Eukaryota > Metazoa > Arthropoda > Insecta > Hymenoptera > Apidae > Euglossa > Euglossa dilemma. The sequence goes on along the minus strand of NIJG01000729.1, from coordinate 100,160 downwards.
TTAAGGTGTCCGTCACTGAAATGAAGACCAATTTCCTTCTCTGAATATGAAGTTATACTCTCGAAACGGCGGATTAGTTTCTGCGCAGGTAACGCCATCTGTTAAGTGTTTGTCTTTATAACAATTAGTAACGCTCTTTAACAGATTGACACACTACTTTGATATACATACCGTGTATTATGTTGCTTGTTACAAGAAATTTTCAGCGAATTTACTCATGGAATTCCTCTTTTGATTCTCGTAGTCACAGGACAGGTGAAGCTACTGCCCTAGAAGTTAGACTATCAAAGATGGTGCTCACGTTCTTGAACGGTTTGAGGATCGATATTCTGATTTATACATGAAACTTAGAGCGCTATCACTAAAGTGTGTACTAATTTGCTTCTCTAAACTTGAACATGTACTCCCGATAAAGCCGCTGAGGTTCGCGGAAGGTGAGGTCTCCTGTAGAACGTTAGACTTTATTCCAATTGGTAATGTTCGCCGACGGTTTGAGTCTCTACATTAATATTTATACAGCGATCTAATATGGCCGTTGCCAATACTGTTCAGCGGATTTACTCCAGGAATACGTGGTTTGACACTCGATATCACAGGACTTGTGGAGCTATTGACATATCCGTGCGACCATAAAGGAAGGTGATAACGTTCCCGTAAGGATTGACCTTGGATCCTCCAATTCATACATGTAATTAAAGTGCCCGTCACTAAAATGTACACTAATCTGCTTCTCTGAACACGAAGTAATACCCTGGATAAAGTGGGTTAGCTTCCCAGAAAGTAAGGTATTCGGAAGGAAGTTTTATTCTGTCGAAACAGGTATCGTTCTACAAACGATTGACTCTTCACTTCCATATATACATCGTGAAATATCGTGCCTAATACTAATACTGTTCAGCCGCATTCCCTATATAATACCTGACATGTCTCTCGGAATCACAGGACTTGTGAACCTATTGATTCGGCCGTTCGTCTCGTACAGAAGTTGGCAATGTTCTCGAGCGGTTTGACCCTCGATCTTCTGACTCGCGCATGAAGTTAAGGTGCCCGATACTGAAATGAATTCTTATATCGTTCTCCGAACACGAACTTATTCTATCGTTGAAGCCGCGATGTTCGCGGAAGGTTCGGCACTCGGTGAAACGTTTGACTTTATAACAGTTGCTAACTCTCTCAAACGGTTTGACGAACTACTTTGATATCAAACCGCGATGTAAGTTGTCTGTTGCCAATACTGTTTGCCGGACTTACTTCCGGAATACCTGGTTTGCCACTGAGTGTCACAGGATAGGTGAAGTTATTGAGTTAGTCGCTCGTCTATCAAGGAATGTGGTAACGTTCTCGAAGGGTATAACCCTCGATCTTCTAATACACATATCGAAATAAGGTGTGTCTCTGCTATAATGTCTACTAATTTTGTTTTCGTGAGCAGTAAGCAAGACACACGCAACAGCGGGATAGGTTCTAGGAAGTTTACACATTCTGTAAAAAGAATGACCCTATATAAATAGGCAATTTTCTCCGACGGATTAACCTTCTACTTTAACATTCATGCCGTGAATTAAAGTGCGTATTGGCAATACTGGACAGCGTATTGACTGGCAGAATACCATATTTGACTATCGGAATCACAGGATAGGTGCAGCTACTGTCTTAACCGTTCGATCTTAAGGAATGTAATACCGGTTTCGAAAGGTCTAACACTCGATCGTGTAATTCATACATGGAGTCAAACCGCCGGTCAACATTATCAACTAAAATAATGTAATTCTTTTTAACCAATACATTACATTCCGAGAACATATCCCGCTGCAGCGAGAGTATAACTTCGTGTTCAGGGAAGCATGTTAGTATACGTTTCATGACGGGAACCTTATTCTAATTTTTGAGCTAGAGGGCAGAGGGACAATCCTCTCGTTAACGTTACCACCTCCTTTAAGGGTCGTACGGCTATGACAATAGGTACACTTATCATGTGATGCCGACTGTCAAGCGAGGTATACCGGGAGTAAATCCACCTTATAGTATTGGCAATAGACTCCTTAATTCACGGTATTGATATTAAGGCATAGAGTAAAACCGACAGTGCAAATTACAGGTTGGTACAAAGTTATTATTTGTACAGGTTACTTTACCTACCGAGAACATAATCGGCTGCAGGGAGTGTCTTGCTTCCTGTTCAGTGAAACAAATTAGTATTCATATTAGTGACGGGACCCTTAATTTCATATATGGGAGAGAAGGTCGCGAGGCAAACCGTTCCAGAACGTTTCCACCATCCACGAGAATAGCACATTTATGACAATAGCTTCACCTGCACTGCGATGCCGAGAGCAATACCCTATCTCTCAGAAGTACAAACGCTGAACAGTATTGGCAATGGATACCTTATTACACAGTTCGTATATCAAAGTATAGCGTCAAGCCGTTTGAGAACGTAACAAATTGGTATATCCACCATACTCCTTACCGGACACTTTTCCTTCGGAGAACAAAATCCGATGTATCGTAGGAACAACATCGTGTTCAGAGAAACAAGCTACTGTTCAATCTATTGTCGGCCACCCTCATTTCAGGCATGATTAAGAAGATCGAATGTTAAACCGTTGGGGAACGTTATCACCTTCTTTGAAGGTCGCACATCCATGTCAAAATCTGCCGCTACCCTGTGGTACCGAGGGGCAAATCAGGTAATGAACACCTCAACCCACAGTATGAATATTAAAGTACAGAATCAAACCGCTGGAGAATGTTACCAGTTGATATAATGTAATAGAAGACGGACACCTTAACCTCAAGTATGAATTAGAAGATCGCGCTACAGACGGTTCCAGATCGTTACCACCTTCTTTGAGAGTCGAACGGCTATGTCAATTGCTTCACCTGTCCTGCGATTCCGAGAGTCAAATCAGTTAATACCGCGGTAAATCCGCTGAAGAAAATGGGCAATGGACACCTTATTTCACGGCATAAATATTAATGCAGGAAGTCATACCGTCGGAGATCATTACCCAATCGTATAAAGTCATTCCTTTCTTGAACACATTACCCTGCGAGATCCAATCCTGCTGTGGCGATTGTCCTGCTTAATGTTAACGGAATCAACTGAATAGACATTTTAGCGGACGAACACCAGATATTTGGGTACACATATCAGTATCGAGAGCCAGAGCGTTCGAAACGTTACCACCTTCCAGAATATTCGAACTGCTGTGTGAATAGCATGACCGACCGTTGTGACTCCTAGAGTCAATCCTGGTATTCCGGGAGTAAATCAGCTGAACAGTGTTGGTAATATACACCGTAAATTGTTATGTGAATATTAATATAGAGCGTCAAAACGTTTGAGAACGGTACCAATTGCTGTAAGATCAAACGTTTTACCGAAAACCTTACAAAGAAAGTAGTAACGATCTCGAACGGTTTGACCCTCGATCCTCTAAATAATACATGAAATTATGGTGCCTGTCACCAAAATTGATACTATCTTGCTTCTCTGAACACGAAGCCACACCCTCTATACAGCTGTATAGCTTCCAGGAGAGTAAGGCCTTAGGTAAAATGTTGATTCTACACCATCGGGTAACGTTCTACATCGGTTTGACGAACTACTTCAATATTCAAATCGTGAATTAAGATGTCTAGTTCCAATACTGTTCAGCTGATTATCTCGCGGTATGCCTGGCTTGAATTTCGGAATCGCAGGATAAGTGAAGCTATTGACATAGTTGTGCGTCTATCAAAGAGGGTCGTATTGTTCTGTATCGATTTGACCCTCTATCTTCGAATTCATACAGGAACCAATGATAACTGTCGCTAAAATGTATACTAATGTCGTTCTCTGATCACGAAGTTATGCTCTCGATACAGCGGGTTAGCTTCACGGATGGTTAGGTATACGGTAAGAAACGAGACTTTATAAAAATTGGTATTGTTCTCCGACGGTTTGACTCAATACTTTGACGTACATGCCGCGAATTAAACTGTCTAATACCGAGAATAATCAGCGGATTTCTCTCGGAATACCTGGTTTGCATCTCGGAATCACAGCCTAGGATATGGTATTGAAATATCCGATCGGCACACACAGACAGTGGTAATGTCCTCGAATAGTTTTACCCCAGAGCTTCTAATTCATACGTGAAATTATGGTGCCCGTCACTAAAATATGTACTAATTCTGTCCTCTGAACACGATGTTATACTCTCGATACAGCGGGATAGGCATTCGGCGGGTCAGGCATTCGGTAAGAAGTATGACATTGTACCATTTGGTAACCATTTCAGATGGATGAACGCAGTAATTTAGTATACAAACCGTGAATTATGGTGTCTATTGCCAACACTGATCGCCGTACTTACTCCCTCAATACCTGCTTTGCCTCTGGGTAACACAGGATATATGACGCTATTAACTTAGCTGTGCGACTTTCAAAGATGCTTGAAACATTCTGGGGCAGTTTGCCTCTCGATCTTCTAATTCGTATATGAAATTAAGGTCCCGTTACTAATAGGTATACAAATTTGTTTCTCTGGACACGAAGTTATGCTCTTGGTACAGCGTGTTCGGTTCTCGGAAGGTGGGGTCTTCGGTAAAATCTTTTACACTATACCAAAAGGTAATATTCTACAACAGTTGGACTCTGTACGTCGATATGTATATCGTCAACTAGGGTGTCTGTTGCCAATAGTGTACAGCGGCTTTACTCACAGAATATCTTGTTTGGCACGCGGTATCACAGGAGAGGTGTAGCTATTGATATAGCCGTTCGTATATATGAGTAGCTGGCAACAGTCTCGAGCGGTTTGACCCACGATCATGTAATTCATACACGAAATTGACATGCCCGTCACTAAAATATATAGTAATTTGCTTTTCTGATCACGCAGTCATACTCTCGATACAGCGGGATACGATCTAAAATGGTACAGCCTCAGGTAAAAAGTTTGACTCTATAGCAAACGGCAACGCTTTACATCGTTTTGACTCTGTACTTTAATGTCTGTAGCCTGAAATAGGACGTCTAATGCCAATACTCTACAGCGGATTTACTCCCGGAATACCTGGTTTTGTTCTCGGAATCATAGGGCAGGTGAAGCTATTGACTTCTCCGTTGGACACTCAATGACAGTGGTAACTTTCTCGAACGGTTCGACCATCGATCTTCTGCTTCAAACACGAAGTTACGGTTCCAGACACTGAAATAAATACTAATTTCTTTCCCAGAACACGATGTTACACGTTCGATACAGCTGGCTAGTTTTTCGGCGGGTAAGGCATGCTGTGAGAAGTTTGACCACACACCAACAGGTAATGTTCTGCAACGGCTTGGCGGCCTGCTTTAATATTCAATCTATGAATAAAGGTGTCTATTGCCAAAACAGTTCCGCGGATTTCCTCACGGCATACCTGGTTTACGTTTCGGAATCACATGGTAGGCGTAGGAATTGGCATAGCCGTTCGATCCTCAAACAAGATGGTACCATACTCGAACGGCTTTACCCTTTATCCGTATAATTATTCATGAAACTGTGGTGTATGTCAGCTAATATGTGGACAAATTTGTTCCCGAGAACAATAAGCAAAACAGTCGATACAGCGTTTTGGGATCTCGGAATGTAAGGTATTTGGCAAAAGAAATGACGTTATACTAATTGCTAACGTTCTCAAACCGTTTGACGATCCTCTCTAATGCGTCAACTGAAATGAACACTAAATTCATTCTCTGAATACGAACTCATTTTCTCGATGAAACCAGTGATGGTCGCGGAAGGTAGGGCCCTCGGTAATATGTTTAATTTTATACCAATTCGTAACGTTCTCAAAAGGTCTGACGCTCTACTTTAATATTTATAGCGTGACACAGGGTGTCTTATGCCAATATTTTAAAGCAGATTTACTCCAGGAATTCCTCATTTGACGGTCGGAATCATAGGATATGTGGAGCTATTCACGTAGCCGTTCGATCCTCAAAGATGGTGGTATTGTTCTGGAATGATATGGCCATCGGTCTTCTGTTTCAATCATGAAATTAAGGTGCCCGGCACTAAAATGTATTCTCATTTGTTCCTCTGAACACCTTGTTATACTCTCAATACAGCGTGTTATGCTTTCGAAAGGTAACGTCATCAATAAAACGTTTGACTATATACCAATTGGAAGCATTCTCAATCGGTTTGTAGCCCTATTTTTATATTCTATCCGTAAATTATGGTTTCTAGAGCCAATACAGTTCAGCGGATTTAATTTCGGAATGCTTGTTATGACATTCGGAATCACAGGATAGGTGTAGCTTGTGATTCAGTAGATCGACACTCGAAGAGGCTGATCACGTTCTCGAACGATTTGAAACAGAATCTTCATAGTTCAGACTTGAAATTAGGATGCCCGTCACTTAAATCCATACTAACTTGCTTCTCCGAACACGAAGTTATACTCTTGTTACAGCGGGATAGCTTCACGATGCTAAAGCCGTGTGTGAAATGTTTGACTCTATAGGAATAAGTAACGTAGACTAAGGATCTGTGGACTAATAACCATACCGTGAATTAAGGTGTCTATTGCAAATACTGTTCAGCTGATTTTCTGCCTAATTACCATGTTTGACTCTCGGATTCGCATGGTACGTGAGGCAATTGACTTAGCCGTTCGACTCTCGAAGACGGTGACAACGTTCTCGAACGGTTTGGTACACAATCTTCTAGTACATACATGAATTGGAAGCCACCGTCCCTGACATGTATACAAATTAGCATCTCTGAATACGAAATTATACTCCCGATACAGCTGGTATGGCTTCTTCGAAATTAAGGTCGTCGGTAAAAATCGTATCTTTATACATATTGTTTGCGTTATACTTCGGCTTGAATCACAACTTTAATATCCGTACCGAGAAATGGAGTGTGTATTTCCAATACTGTTCAGTGCATTTACTCCAGTAATACCTGGTTTGATTATCGGAAATATTCGCAGATGAAGCTATTGACTTAGACGTTTGACTCTCAAAGAAATTTGTAAGGTTCTCGAACGGTTTGACTTCCGATTTTGCAATACGTATATGAAAATAAAGTGCCCGTCTTATAAAATGTATACTCATTTGTTTCTGTGATTACAACGCCTGGCACTCCCTACAGCGGGTAGGACTACTCAGGAGGTAAGGCCTTCGGAAGAATGTTTGATTCTATACGAATAGGTAATGTTGTACAACGGATTTACGATCGACTTTAATATACGAATTGTGATTTATGGTGTCAATTACCAATACTGTGCATCGGGTAGACTCACGGAGTACCTGGTTTGACTCCCGGAATCACCGGATGGGTGAAGCTAGTGACTTAGCCGCTCGTTTCTCAAAGAAGTTGGTATGGATCTCGAACGGCATGACAGTCAATCTTCTAGTTCATACATGAAATTAAGGTGTCCGTCTGCTAAATCGACTACCAATTTGTTTCCCTGAACCCGAAGTTGTACCCTCGATACTGCGGTAAATGTTCTCTGATGGCAAGGTGTCTTGTACGGAGTATGACGTTATACCAAATGGTAACGTCCACAAACGGTTTCACGATCTTCACTAATATTCAAACCGCGAATTGACTCCTGTCATACCTGGTTTCCGTATCGGAACAGCAGGATAGGTGAAGCTATTCACATAGCCGATCGACTCTCAAAGAAGGTGACATCGGTCTCGAACCGTTTGACTGCGGATTTCTCTATTCATACATGACAGAAAGGCGTCCATCTGCTATAATGATCACTAATTTGTTTCCCTGAACACAATGTTATACGCACGATACAGCGGGTTATGATCTCAGAAGGTATGGTTTCCGGTAATGGGTATTATGTTATGCTAATTGGTAACGTTCGCAAACGGTTTGACCCGCCACTTTATTATTCATACAGTGAATTATGGTGACTATTGCTAATACATTTCAGTGCATTTACTCCCGGAA
>NIJG01000729.1:56688-91781 GCA_002201625.1 Euglossa dilemma | reverse complement strand
AACAGTTTGACGCTCTATATTAATATTCAAACTGCGAAATAAGGTGTCAACTCCAAATTCTGTTTAGAGGACTTACATCTCGGTTTTCCTGGGTTGACCCTCGGAATCACGGGATAGGTGAAGTTATTCACTTGGCCGTTCCGCTCTCAAAGGGGGCGGTAATGTTCATGATCAGTCTGTGTTTCGATCTTCTGATACATACATCAAATTAAGATACCTGTCACTAAAATGTATACTAACTTAATTCTCTGAAAACTACGTAACACTCTCGATATATCGGGTTACGTTTTCGGATAGGAACGCTTTCTGTAGAAAGTTTGAATCTACACCAATGGACAAATGTCCACAACGGCTTCATGGCCTGCTTTAATACTCATACCGCTTATTGAGGTTTCTATTGGCAATACTCTTCAGTGCATTTACTCCCGGAATACCCGGTTTGACTATCGGAATCATAGGATAAGTGAAGCTATAGACTTAGCCGTTCAAATCTCAAAGAATGTGGTAATTTTCTCGAACGGTTTGACGATCGATCTCCATAATCATAACGAAATTATGGTCCCCGTCACAAAAATGTTCACTAATTTCTTCCTCTGAACACAACGTTATACTCTCGGTTGTGCATGGTACCGTCTCCGACGGTTAGGATATCGGTAGGGTGTTTGATTCTATACCAATAGATAACGCTCTACAACGGCTTGACAGCCTGATTCTATATTCAAACCGTGAACTAAGGCATCTATTTCCAATACTGTTCAGTGTATTTACTCCAGAAATACCTGGTTTGACTATCGGAATGACAGGGTCGCTGATGGAACTCACTTAGCTGTGCGACTCTCAAAGGAGGTGGTAACTTTCTGGAAGGGTATTGCCAATAGACACCTTAACTCACAGTTTGAATAATAAAGTAGAACATCAAATCGTTTGAGAACGAAACCTATTGCTATATAGACAAGCGTTTTACCGGAGACCTTACCCTCCGAAATACTATGAAGCTCTATCGAGAGTATAACCTCGTGTTCTGGGAAAGAAATTAGTATTTATTTCAGTGTCTGGAACCGTAACTTCGTGTTTGAAGCAGAAGATCGAAGGTCAATCCGTCCGAGAACGTTACCACTTTGTTTGAGAGTCGAGCGGCTTAGTCTGTAGATACAACTGTCATGCGGTTCCGAGGGTCAAGCCAAATATGCCGGAAGTTAATCGACAATGCAGTACTACCAATGGACACGTTCATTCACGGTATGAAGGTTACAGTGGAGCGTTAAACCGTTTAAGAACGTTACGAACTGGATAAAAGCCAAACGTTATAGTAAAGATCTTACCTTCGGCGAATAACGCCCCCATCATCGAGAATATAACTTCGGTATCACAGGAAGAAGTTAGTATTCATTTCAGGGACGAGCATCTTAACTTCATGTATGAATCAGAAGATCGAGCGTCAAATCGTTCGAGAACGTTACCACCATCCTCGAGATTCGAACGGCTAAGTCAATAGGTTCACGTATCCTGTGATACCAAGAGTCAGTCCAGGTATGCCGGGTGTATGTCCGCAGAGAACTATTGGCAACATGAACACTAATTCGCTATATAAACAACAATGTTGAGGGTCAAACCGTCGGTGAACATTACCAATTGGTATGGGGTCGTTCGTTTTAGCGAATGCCATACCTTCCGTGGAAATGTCCCACCGTATCGAGAGTATAAAATCGTGTTCATAGGAACAAAATAGAATACACTTTTATGAAGGGCATTATAACTTCATGTATTAGTAAGATGATCGATGGTCAAACCCTTCGAGAACGTTACCTCATTCTTTGAGTGTCGAACGTCTATGTTATTAGGTCCACAAATCCTGCGATTCCGAGAATCGCACCAGGTATTCCAGAAGTAAATCGGGTTACAGTATCGGCATCATACACCCTGTTTTGCGTTATAAATATTAATGTCCAAAGTCAAACAGTTCTAGAAAGATATGAATTGGTATAAAGTCCATCTGATTACCGAGGGCCTTTCCTTCCGAGAAGATGACAGGCCGTATGGTGGGTATAACTTCGAGTTCTGAGAAGTCAAGTAGTATCCATTTGATTGACGGCCACCTTAATTTGCAGCATGGGATAGATGGCCGACTGTCAAACGGATCGGGAACGTGACCAGTTTCGTTGAGAGTCGAACGACTGTATCAGTATCTTAACCTATGCTGTGATTCCGAGAAGAAAACCAGGCATTCCAGTTGTAAATCCGCTCAATAGTATTCGCCATAGGAACCTTAAATCACGGAATGAATATTAAAGTATAATGTCAATCCGTCGGAGAACATTACCAGCTGATAAAGAGTCATTCTTTTTCCGAATACAATACCTTCCTAGAACCTATCCCGCTGATGCGAGTGTCAGATCTAGTGCTCACAGGAACAAATTAGTAGTCGTTATAGCAGAAACACACCTTATTTTCTGATATGAATGACACTCCAGGAATATCAGGAGTAAATCCCCTGCACAGTGATGGCAGTGTATACCTTAATTGGCAGTTTATATACTAAAGTAGAGCGTCAAACCGTGTGAGAACTTTACCAATTGGTTTAATGTCATTCTCCTAACCGGATACCTTGCCTTCCGAGAAACTAACCCGCTTTATTGTGGGTATAACTTCTTGCTTAGAGAAACAAATTGGTAGATAGTTTAGCAGACGCATACGTTAACTCCATGTATCAATAGGAAGGTCGATGGTCAAACAGTCCGAGTACGTTACCACCTTCTTCTAGAGTCCAAATGCTATGTCAATAGGATCACCTATCCTGAGATTCCGAGAGTAAAACCTGGTAGCCCGGAACTAAAATCGCTGACCAGTATTGGCAATAGACTCCTTAGTTCTCGATACGAATATTAAATTAAAACCACAAACCGTTGTACAACATTACCTATTTGTATCAAGTAAAACGCAATACAGAACGTCTTAGCTTCCGAGCATATATCGCGCTGTATCGATAGTATAACTTCGTGATAAGAGAAGCAAATTAGTATATATATATAATAGTGACGGGCATATCAATTTCATGAATGAATTGGAAGATCTTGGGTCAAACACAGCGAGAGCGATACCACCTTCTTTGAGAATAGAACGGATAAGTCAATACCTACACTTATCTTGAGATTCTGAGAATCAAAGTATGCCATCCGGGAGTAAATCCGCTGTAGAATATTGGCAATAGATACTCTGTTCCACGGTATAAATATTAAACTATGCAGAGATACAGATGCACAACTTCACCCTTCGGTATAGAGACAAACTTCTTGTCTACGGCCTTACCGTCCGTGAACCTAACCCGCTGTATCGAGAGTGTAACTTCGTGTCCAGAGAAGCAAATTAGTATACATTTTTGTGCCTGGCATTTTAATTTCATGTGTGAATTAGAAGACCGAGGCATAATCCGTCTGAGAACGTCATCCCCTTCTTTGAGAATCGAGCGGCTAAGTCAATAGCTTCAGCTATTTTATGATTCCGAGAGTCAAATGAGGCATTCCGGGAGTAAATCCGCTGAACAGTATTGGTAATGTACACCTTTGTTTACGGTACGAATATTAAAGTAAGGGCTCAAAGGGTCAGAGAAATTTACTTATTCGTATATAGTCATTCTTCTTCAGAATAGCTTACCTTCTGTGAATCTATCCCCCCGTGTGGAGTGTATAACGTCGTGTTGAGGGAAGCACAGTAGTATACAATTTAGGGACGTCAGCTTAAATGCATGTATGAATTAGGAGATCGAGTGTCAAACCGCTCGAGAACGTTCCCACCTTCTTTGGGAGTCGAACGGCCAAGTCAAAAGCATCAACTATCCTCATATTTCGAGGTTCACAGCAGGTATATCAGGAGTAAATCCGCTGGAAAGTAATGGCAACAGACACCTTAATTCAGGGATTGAATATTAAAGCTGATCGTAAAACCGTTTTAGAACGTTACTTACTGGAATAGAGTCAAACACTTTACCGATAGCTTTGCCATCGGCGAACCTAACCCGCTATATCGACAATATATCTTCGTTTTCGGAGAAAGGTATTAGTATTCCTTTCTGCGTCGGTCACGTTAACTGCATGTATGAATTAGAAGATCGGCTGTCAAACCGTTCTAGAACGTTACCACCTTCTCTGCGGGACGACCGGCTAAGTCAATTGCTTCACCTATTCCAAGATTACAGGAGTCAAAAAATGTATCCCGGGAGTAAATCCGCTGGTCATTACTGGCAATAGACCCCTTGAATCACAGTCTGAATATTTGAGTAGAGCTTCAAACCATTTGAGCGCATTAGCAATTGATGTAATGTTATACGTTTTACCGAAATACTTACATTCCGCGGAACGTACCGACTTCATCGATAGTATAAGCTCGTGTCAACAGACAAAAATTCGTATTCATTTCACTGACGGGCACCTTAACTTCATGTACCAATTAGAAGATTGAGGGTCGAACCTCTCGAGAACGGTGCCACATTCGGTGAGAGACGAACGGCTAAGTCTATAGCTTCACCTATCCTGTGAATTCGAGAGTAAATCAGGTATTCCGGGTGTAAATCCCCTGAACAGGATTTGCAATTGACACCTCAGTTCTCAATTTGAATATTAAAGTAGAGCGTCAAACAGTTTGAGAGCGGTAGCAATTGGTATAAAGTCAAAGATTTACAGATGGCCTCACCTACCGCGAACCTCACCGGCCTCATTGAGACAATAACTTCTTGTAGGGTGAGATATACAAATCTTCATTTTAATGACGGGCACCTTAACTTCATGTACGAATTAGATGATCGAGGGTCAAGCCGTTCGATAACGTTACAACCTTCTTTGAGAGACGAACTGTTCAGTTAATAGCTTCACCTATCCTGTGGTTCCGAGAGACACACTAGGTATGGCAGGAGTCAATCCGCTGTACACTATTGGTAATGGACATCGTAATTTGCGGAGTGAATATTAAGATGGAGCGACGAAACGTTGGAGAACGTTACCAGTTACTATAAAGTGGAAATGCTTTACCGAAGACCATACCCTCCGAAAAGCTAACCCTCTGTATCGATAGTATAAATTCGCGATCAGGGAAACACATTAGTTTACAATTTAGTAACTTCACCTTATACTCATTTATGAATTAGAACATCGAGGGTCAAAGCGTTAGAGAACGTTACCACCCGCTTTGAGATTCAAACAGCTATGGCAATAGATTCACCCATCCAGTCATACCGAGAGCCAAAGCATGTTTTTCCAGGAGTAAATCCTCTGATCTTGATTGGCAATAGTATTGGTAATGCACAGAGTCAAAACATTGTGGAAGGATACCTATTGGTAAAGAATCAAACTCTACACAGAGGGCCTTACTTTTCGCGAACCTAACCCGCTGTATCGAGAGTATAACTTCGTGTTCAGAGAATCAAATTAGTATACATTTTAGTGACGGCAACCTTATTTTCATCTATAAATCAGAAGGTCGATGGTCAAACCAGACGAGAACGTTACCACCCTCCTTGAGTGCCGTACAGATAAGTCAATAGCTCCACCTATCTTGTGATTCCAAGAGTGAAACCAAGTATACCGGAAGTACATCCGCAGTACAGTATTTGTAATAGATACCTTAATTCACAGTCTCAATGTTAAAGTACTGAGGCAAACCATTGTAGAACACTACCTACTGGCATAGGATCAAACTTTTCACCGAAGGCCATACGTTCAGACAAACTAACCCGCTGCAACAAGAGTATAACTCCGTGCTCAGAGAAAAAAATTAGTATTTCTTGCAGAGAAGGGCACCGTAACTTCATGTATGAATTAGATAGTCGAGGGCCAAACCGCTCGAGAACGTAGCCACCTTCTGCGAGAGACGATCGGCTAAGTCAATTCAGAAATGTATCCTGTGTTTGCCACAGTGAAATCAGGTAATCCGGGAGTATATGCCCTGTATAGAAGTGGCAATGAGCTCATTAATTCGCGGTGTTAATATTAAAGTGCAGTGTCGTACCGCTGCTGAACGATACCTATTCCTATAGATTTAAATTCTCATACATGGCCTTACCTTCCGAGAAGTCAATCGGCACTATCGAGAGTATTATTTCGTCTTCAAAGAAGCAAATTAGTATACATATTAGTGACGTGCACTTTAGTTTCATGTACGAAATATAAAGATCAAGGTCCATACCGTTGGGGAACGTTTCCACATTCTTTGAGCATCGATCGGCTAAAACAATAGCGCCATCTATCCTGTGTTTCCGACAGTCCAATCTGGCAACCCGGGAATGAATTGGCTGAACAGTATTGGCAATTCCCACTTTAATTCACGGCATGAATGTTATTATAGTGAGCTATATCGTTGGAGAACATTACCAATTCGTATGAAGTCATTCCTTTTACGTGACATCGTACTTTCCGAGAATCTATTCCGCTGTATCGAGAGCATAACTTCGTGTTCAGAGGGTCAAATTAGTATACATTTTAGTGAAGGGCACTGTAATTTCATTTATGAGTGAGAGGATCGAGTGTCAAACCGTTCGATAACGTTATCACAATCCTTGAGAGTCGCAGAGTTATGTCAATAGCTTCACCTATCCTGTGATCCGTGAGTCAAACCAGGTACTCCGGGAGTCAATACCCTGTAGACAATTGGCAATGCACACCTCAATTCACGGTTCGGATATAAAGTGCAGAGTCGAACTGTTGTTGAGTGACACTTATTGGTACAGATTCAAACTTTCACCGAAACCCGTACCTTCCGAGAAGCTAATCCGCTGTATCGAGAGTATGACTTCGTGGTCAGATGCGCATAGTTGTACAAATTTTAGCGACAGGCAACTTAATTTCATCTGTGAATCAGAAGATCGACGGTTATACCGTTCGAGAACGGTGGCACCTCCTATGAGAATCGAACGGCTAAGTCAATTGCTTCACATGTACCGTGAATCCGCGTTTCAAACAAGGTATTCCTGGTGTTAGTCCGCTGAACGGAATTGGCAATAGCATTGGCAATATGCAGAGACGAACCGTTGTAGAAGGTTACCTATTAGTAGAGAGTCAAACTTTATTCCGGGGATCTTACTATCCGCGAATCTCACCCGCTGGATCGAGAGTATAACTCCGTGCTTAGAGATACAAGTTAGTATTCATCCTATTGACGGGCACCTTAATTTCATGTGTGATCTAGAAGATCGAGCTTCAGACCGTTCGCGTACGTTACCACCTTCCTGGAGTGTCGAACGACTAAGTCAATAGCTTCACCTATCCTTTGATTCCGAACGTCAATCCAGGCATTCAGGGAGTAAACCAGCTGAACCATATTGGCATGAGACACCTCACTCCACGGTTTTAAAGTTAAAGTCGAACGCCAATTCGTTTGAGAGCGTTACCAATTGGTATAAAGTCCAACGCTCTACCGACGGCCTATCATTCCATGAAACTTGCCGTCTTCATCGACGGAATAACTTCCTGCAGGGTGAAAGATATTATTCTACATTTCAGTGAGGGGCACCTTATCTTCATTACGAATTAGAAGATCGGGGGTCAAACATTTCGATAACGTTACGACCGTCTTTGAGAGACGATCTGCTGAGTTCATAGCTTCACCTATCCTGTGGTTCCGAGAGTCACACTAGGTATATCGGGAGTCAATTCGCTGTACACTGTTGGCAATGGACACCTTAATTCATGGTTTCAATATTATAGTAGAACATGTAACCGGATGAGGATGATGCTAGATTGTATAATGTGAAATGTTTTTGCGATGAATTTACGCTCCGAGAAACTAACTCAATGTATAGAGACTATAACACATTCAGAGGGACGCACTAGTATACATTTTGTTGGCGGGCACCATAATTCCAAGCATGAAATTGAAGATCGATTGACAGGCTTTTCGAGAACGTTCCAATCTTCTGTGATAGACAAAAGTTTAAGTCAGTAGCTTGGAATATCCTGTGATTCCGATAGTCAATCCAGATATTCCTGGCGTAAATACGCTCTACTATATTGGGAACAGACACCTTAACTTGCGGCGTGAATATTGAAATAGAACGTCGAACCGTTTGAGAACGTTACCAATTGCTATAAAGTCAAACGCTTTACCTAAGACCACACCCTCCGAAAAGCTAATCGTCTGAATCGAGAGTATAACTTCGTGCTTAGGGAACACATTATCATACAATTTAGTGACGGCCACCATAACTTCATGTATGAATTAGAAGGTCATGGGTCAAATCGATCGAGAACGTTGCCGCCTTGTGCGAGAGACGAACGGCTACGTGAATAGCTTCACATATCCTGCGGTTCCTTCAGCCAAACCAGGTATTCAGTGAGTAAACCCGCTGCATATTATTGGGAATAGACTCCATAATTCTCGGCATGAGTATTAGAGCGGAGAGTCGAATCATTTGAGATCATTACCAATTAGTATAATGTCATTCTTTTTGAGGAACACCTTACATTCCGAGAATCCATCGTGCTGTATCGATCGTCCTGCTTATTGTTCACCTTAACAAATTGGTCCACATATTCATGAATAAATATGAGAATGAAGAGTAAAGCCGTCTGAGATCGGAACCACTTTGCTTGAGAGTCGAACAACTAAGTCAATAACGTCACCTATCCTGTGATTTATGGAGTCAACCCAGGTATTTCGGCCGTAAATCGGCTTAGCAGTGTAGGCGATAGTCACCTTAGTTGACGCTTTCAATATTATAGTAGCGCGTGAAACCAGTTGACAACGTTACCACCTTCATTGCGAAATCGTACATATGACACAGTAGCTTCACCTACACTTGTAATTCCGAGAGTCAAGCCTGGAAGTTCAGAGGTATAATCGCTGACCAGTATTAGCAGTAGACACCTAAATTCACGTCATGAATTTTCATGTAGAGAGTCAAACCGTTGGAAAACATTACCAAATCGTATAAAGTCAAACTGTTTCCGGTTACCATGCCTTCCAAGAACCAACCCCGCTGAAGCGACAGTCACAATTAGTGCACACGGAGACAAATTAGTAGACAATTTAGCAGGTGGACACCTTATTTTCGGGTATGAATATAATAATAGGTAACCTAACGGTTCGAGAACGTGACCACCTTCTCGGGATTCGAATGGCTAAGTCCATAGCCTCACCAGTCCTGCAGTTCCGATAGACGAATCAGTTACTCCGGGAATAAATCCGCGGTACAGTATTGGCAATAGACACCATAATTCACGGTTTGAATATTAAAGCAGACCGTCAAACTGTTGTAGAACGATACCTATTGGTATAGAGTCAAGCGCATTACAGAAAGGCATACCGTCCGAGACGCTATTACGGGCATAGAAAAACACATTAGTTTAAACAACAGTGACGGCACCATTAGATCATGTATGAATTAGAATATCGATTGTCGAAGCGATAGAGAACATTACCACCATCTTGGAAGGTCGAACGACAAGGTCAATATCTTGAGCCTATCCTGTGATTCCGTGAGGCACACTAGGTATTCGGGGAGAAAATGCGCCGTACAGTATTGGCATTGGACAACCTAAATCACGGTATGAAGTACAGAGTCAAACCGATGTAGATCGTTTCCTATTCTTGCACAGTTAACTTCTTACAGACGGCCTACATACCGAGAAGTTAACCCGCACTATCAAGGGTATGATTTCGTGTTCATAGAAGCAAATTAGTACACATTTTAGTTACGGACTTCTTAACTTCATGTATGAATTAGAAGGTAGAGTGTCAAACCGTTCGGTAGCGTTACCAGCGTCTGTCAAAGAAGAACGGCAATGACATCAGCTTCACCTAACCAGTGATTCCAAAAGTCTGACCAGGTGTCAAGGGAGCGAATCCGCTTAACAGTATTCCCAATAACCACCATAAATCACGGATTGAATATTAAAAGAGAGAGTCAAACCGATTGAGAGCGTTAGCAATTGGTACAAAGTCAAGCGTTTTGTAGAAGGCCTTATCATCCGCGACCCTCACCGGCTTCAAAGAGCGTATAACTTCGTGATGAGAGAAAGAAATTAATTTTAATCTCAGTGACGGGCACCACCACTTAATGTATGAATTAGTAGGTCGTGGATCAAACCGATCGAGAACGTTGCCAATGGGAAAAGAGTCATTCTTTTCTCCGAATACGATTCCTTCCGCGAACCAGTCATGTGTATGTGTATTTTGCTTAGAGTTCACAGAACAAACTAGGTGATATTTCAGCAGACGAGCACGTTATTTTCACGTATGAATAGCAAAATGGAGAGTCAAACCGTTCGAGAACGTTACTACCGTCTATCAGAGTCCCACAGCTGTGTGAGTAGCTTCACGTGTCGTTTCCTTCCGACAGTCGTTCCAGTCAATCCTGGAGTAAATACGCTATACTGCCGAGTCCATAGACTCCTTAAATCACGCATTGGTAATGAAAGTAGAGAGTTAAACCGTGTGGGACCATTACCAGTTATTATAAAATCATTCTTTTTACGGAATACCTGACATTCCGAGAATCTAGCCTGCTGCAGGGCTTGCTTGCTTCGTCTTCAGAGAAACCAATTAGTATTTATTTTTGTTACGGGCACCTCAATTTCATGTATGGACAGGAAGAGCGGGACCCAAACCTTTCGCGAACGTTACTACCTATATTCAGAGTAACACTGCTGAGTCAATTGTTTTATCTACCCTGTGATTGCGAGGGTCAGATCTGGTCTTCTGGGAGTTAATCCACAATGCAGTATTACACGTTAGTTCACAGTATTAATATTAACACGTTGAGGACGGCGCAGATTTTGCTATGCTGCGCCACCGGCGGCAGTATAAATCGTACTATGCTTCATCTGGCGGTGCCATTACGTACAATGTATAGCAGAACTTGAACGCAGAATTGCAGTTTCTTTTTACTACACGTAAGGTATAGCTGATATGAGCCACCGGTGGTACACGCCGCCAGATGAGATATTCACGTGTGAGCCACCGGTGGTACACGCCGCCAGATGAACTATTCGCGTGTGAGCCACCGGTGGTACACGCCGCCAGGCCGCCAGGCCTTACCGACCGAGAAACAAACACGGTATGTCGAGAGTATAACTTCGTGTTCAGAGAAACATATTAGTATACATTTTAGTGACGGGCACCATAACCTCGTGTATGAAATAAAAAGATCGAGGGTGAAGCCGATCGAGATCTTTACCCCTCGTTTGGGCGTCGAACAGCATACTCAATAGCTTCAGTTGTCTTGTGATTCCGAGATTGAAGTCAGTGTATCCGGAACTAAATCCATTATACATTATTAGCAACAGACACCTTAACTCACGGCTTAAATAGCAAAGCACAGTGTCAATACGATCCAGGACGTTACCGATATGTATATAGCCAAACATTTTACAGAAATGATTACCTTCCAAAAACATAACCCGCCGTCGCAAGTGTCTTGCTTAGTGTACATGGAAACAAATCAGTAGACACTTTAACAGAAGCAAACCTCATTTCCATATATGAATAGCAAAATCGAAAGTCGGAACGTTCAAGATTGGTACCACCTTCATTGAGAGCTGCACAGCTACGTCAATAGCATCAGCTATCCTGTGATTCCAAGGGCCGTGCGAGATATTCCTAGATCGAATGTGTTGTAAGGAATTGGCAATAGCACCTTAGCTCACGGTATAAGTATTAAAGCATGCGGACAAGCTGTTGTATAGCAATACCTATAGGAGTAGGGTGAAACTTCTTACAGAATGACGTACCCCCCGAAAACCCAGCCCAGTGTATCGAGAGTATAACATAGTGTTCAGAGGAACAAATTAGGAAACGTTTAGTCACGCGAGCCTTAATTTCATTTATGAATAGGAAGATCAAATGTTATGCCGCTTGAGAACGTTGCCACATTTTTTGAGAGACGCACATATCAGTCAATATCTTCACCCATCCCGTGATTCCACGAGTCAAACCGGGTACTTCGGAAGTGAATCCGCTGAAGTGTATTGGCAATAGACACATTAACTAGCGGTATGAATAATAAAGTAGAGAATGAGATGTTCGTAGAACATTGGCAATTTGAATGAGTTCATCTTAGTGGAGGCCCCATAATTTCATGTATTAATTGGATGACCGAAGGTCAAACAGTTCGAGAACGATACCACCCACGTTGAGATTCGAACGGCTGAATCAATAGCTTCACCTATCCAGCGATTCCAAAAGTCAAACTAGGTATTCCGGTAGTAAATGCACTGTACAGTACTGGCAATCGACACCATAATTCAAGGTTTGTATATCAAAGTAGAGCATCAAACCGTTTGAGTGCGCTAACAATCGGCATAAAGTCAAACGTTTTACCGACGGTGTTAATTTTCGCGAAATTCACCCGCTTCATCGAGTATAGCTTAGACGCCATAGAAATAAATTGGTGTTCACTTCAGTGGCGGGCACCTTAATCTCATGTATGAATTAAGAGTTCGATGGTCAATCGGCTCGAGAACGTTGCCACATTCTCTGAAATGGGAACGGCTATATGTGTAGCTTCACCTATCCTGAGATTCCAAGAGTCAAACCAGTCATTACCGGAGTAAATCTGCGGAACAGTGTTGGCAATAGACACCATAGTTCTTGGTTTGAATATTAGCGTATAGCGTCAAACTGTTGCAGAACGTTAGCTATTCGTATAAAGTCATTCTTCTTACTGAAGACCTTACCCTTCGAGAACCTAACGCGCTGTATCGAGAGTATAACCTCGTGTTCGGGGAAAGAAATTAGTATTCATTTCAGTGTCGAGCACCTTAATTTCTTGTAAAAATTAGGAGATCGAGGGTCAAACCATTCGGGATCGTTACCACCTCCAGCGAGAGACGAACAGCTAATTCAATACTTTCCCCTATCCAGTCATTCGACGTGTCAAACAAGGTATACCTGGAGTAAGTCCTCTGAACCGTATTGCCAATGGACATCTTAATTCACTGTTTGAATGTTAAAGCAGAACGTCATACCATTGTAGATCATTACCCACTTGTATAGAGTTGAACGTTTTACCGATGGCGCTATCTTCCGCGATCATCGCCCGCTTCATAGAAAATATAATTTCGTGTTCAGAGAATGTGCTTAGTATTCATTTCAGTGACGGGCCCGTCAACTTCATGTAGTATTTACAAGATCGAGAGTCAATGCGTTTGAGAACGGTATTACCTTTCCTGAGGGTCGAACGGCTAAGACAGTAGCTTTACCTAACCTGTGATTCCGTTAGTAAAACTAGGTATTCCGGGAGTAAATCCGCTAAACAACATAGGCAACAGCAACCTTAATTTACTGTTCGAATATTAATGTACAGAGTCAAACCGTTGTAGAACCATGCATACGGGTATAGAGTCAAACGTGACGGGTACTTTAATTTGATGCAAGAGTTATAAGGTCGAGTGTAAAACCATTCAATAACGTTACCACCTAAGTTGAGAATCGAACGCCTTACTTGTTAGCTTCACCAATCCTATGATTCCGAAAGTCAACCCAGGTATTCCGGGCAATAATCTGCAGAACAGTATTGACATTAGACATTTTAATTTACAGTTTTAATATTAACGTGGAGCATCACTCCATTGGAGAACGATATCCATTGGTATAAAGTCAATCGATATACCGAAGACCTTACTCTCCAAACGTTTATTCCGCTGCATAGAGAGTATAACATCGTGCTCAGTGAAGCAAAATAGTATAAATTTTAGTGACTGGCAAATTAAATTCATGCGTGAATTAATAGATCGGGGGTCAAACCGGACAAGAACGATACCACCTTCTTTGAGTGGCGAACGGCTACGTCAATAGCTTCACGCATCCTGCGAATCCGAGAGTCAGACCAGGTATTCCGGGAGGAAATCCGCTGAAAAGTATTGGTAATTGACACCTTAATTCACGGTTTGAATATTAATGTCGAGAATCAAATCATTGTTAAACATTACCCATTCGTATATAGTAAATCTTTCTTCCGTAGGCCATACTATCCGAGAAGCCTAACCCGCTGTAGGGAGTGCCCTGCTTAGGATTCACGGAAACAAATTAGTTGACATTTTTCAGACGAGCATTTTATTTTCATGTAGGTATATCCAAATCGAGATTCGGACCGTCCGAGAAAGTTAAAACATTATGTGGGCGCAAATGTATATATCAATAGTTTCACATATCTTATATTACCGAGAATCAAATCAGGTATTCCTGGAGTAAATCTACTGAACAGTATTGGCAATAGGCACCCTACTTCACGGCATGGATATTAAAGTAGAGATTCAGGACGGCGGTGAACGTTACAACTTGGAATAGAGTCAAGCTTTTTGCCGAATACATTGCCCTACGTTAATGTAGCCCGCTGTAGGGAGACACTAATATAATGCTCACCTAAATAGATATGTTGGCATTTTATTAGATGGGTCGCATTAACTTTGTGAATGAATAAGGTGATCGAGAGTCAAACCATTCGGGATCGTTACCGCCTGTCCTGAGAGCCGCTCAGTTAAGTCAATAGCTCCACGTATACTGCAACTCCGAGACTCAAACCCGGTAGTCCCGGAGTAAATCCGATGCTGAGTATTGGAAGGAGGCACCTTAGTTCTCGATTTTAATATTAGCGTAAAGCGTCAAACCGTTGCAGAACGATAACTATTCGTATAGAGTCACACATTTTACTGAACGCCTTATCTTCCGAGAAGCTAATACGCTATGTCGAGAGTATAACTCCGTGGTCAGCGAAGCAAAGTAGAATACATTTTATTGATGGGCACCGTATTTTCATGCAGAAGTAGAGAACTCGAGAATCAACGCGTTTGAGAGCGCAACCGCCATGTTCGTGATTCAACCAGCAAAGTCAATTGCTTCACCGATCCTGTGAGTCCGATTGTCCATTCAGGTATTCCGGGACTCTGACCTCTGTACTGTATTGGCAATAGACCCCTTAAATCACGGAATGAATATTAAAGTATAATGTCAATCCGTCGGAGAACATTACCAGTTGATATAGAGTCATTCTTTTTCCGAATACATTACCTTCCTAGAACCTAACCCGCTGTTGCGAGTGTCAGACCTAGTGCTCACTGGAACAAATTAGTAGTCGTTATAGCAGAAGCACACCTTCTTTTCGGAGATGAATGACAAGATCGAGCGGCAAACCATTCCAGAACGTTACCACCTGCTATGAGAATCGCACATCAATTAAAATAGCCTCACCTATCATATGATTAAGAGAGTCACTCCAGGAATATCAGGAGAAAGTCCCCTGCACAGTGATGGCAGTGTATAGATTAATTGACAGTTTATATACTAAAGTAGAGCGTCAAACCGTTTGAGAACGTTACCAATTGATTTAACGTCATTCTCCTTACCGGATACCTTGCCTTCCGAGAAACAAACGCGCTTTATCGTGGGTATAACTTCGTGCTTAGAGCAACAAATTGGTAGATATGTTAGCAGACGCACACGCTAACTTCATGTATCAATATGAAGGTCGATGGTCAAACAGTCCGAGTACGTTACCACCATCTTCTAGAGTTGATATGCTATGTCAATAGCATCCCCTATCCTGAGATTCCGAGAGTGAAACCAGGTAGCCCCGGGGTAAAACCGCTGAAAAGTATCGGCAATAGACTCCTTGGTTCTCGATATGAATACTAAAGTAGAACCTCAAACCATTGTATAACATTACCTATTAGGATAAAGTAAAACTTGATACAGAATGTATAAGCTTCCGAGCACCAATTCCGCTGTATCGCGAGTATATCGTTGTGTTCAGAGAAACACATTGCTATGCACATTAGTGACGGGCACCTTAATTTCATGTACCAATTATACGATCGAGTGTTAAACATTGCGAGAACGATACCACCTTCGTTGAGAATAGAACGGCTAAGTCAATACCTACACTTATCCAGAGATTCCGAGAGCCAAAGTATGCCTTCCGGGAGTAAATCCACTGTAGAGTATTGGCAATGGACACTCTGATCCACGGTAAAAATATTAAACTATACTGAGACGCAGTTGCACAACTTCACCCTTCGGTATAGACAAACTTCTTGTCTAATGCCTTTTCGTCCGTGAACCTAACCCGCTGTATCGAGAGTGCAGCTTCTTGTCCAGGGAATCAAATTGGAATATATTTTCGTGACGGTCACCTTAATTTCATGTATGAATTAGAAGGTAAAGGGTCAAAACATTGAAGAACGTAACCACCTTGTTTGAGAGTCGAACGTCTATGTCAATAGCTTCACCAATCCTGTGGTGCAAGGAGTCAAACCAGGTAATCCAGGGCTAAATACTGTGAATAGTACTGGCAATGGATACCAAAATTCATGGTTTCCATACTATAGAACAGCATCACACAGTGTGAGAACGTTACCAATTGATATATAGTCTAACGCTTTACACGCGACCCTACACACCGAAAACCTATCTTGCTGTATCACGGGTATAACATGGTGCTTAGAGGAATAAATTAGTAACAATTTTAGCGGACAGGCAGCACATGATTGTATGTAAATATCAACATTGAGAGTCAATGCGTTCGAGCACGTTGCCACCTTAGTCCAAATTCGTACGGCTATGTCAATGGGTTCATATATCCTGAGGTTTCGAATGTCAAACTAGGCATTCCGGGAGTAAATTCGCAGTACGGTGTCGGCGTTAAAAACCCTACGTCGCTGTATAGATATTAAAGTACATAGTCACACATTTGTACAACTTTACATATTGCTATTGATTCAAACTTTTCACCGACGGCCGTAGCTCTCGAGGTGCTAATCCGCTGTATCGAGAGTGTAACTTCGTTGTCATCGAAGCAAAATAGTATAAAATTTATTGACGGGCAACTTAATTTCATCTACGGTCCAGAAGATCGAATGTAATGCCGTTCGAGAACGCTACCATCCTCGTTCATGGTCGAACGGCTAAGTCAATAGTTTCACCCATCCTGCGATTCCGTGTAAACCCCCAGAACATTATGGCTAATAAAATCCCTTATTCACGGTTTGAATATTAAAGTAGTGCGTCAAATCGCTTGAGAACGTTACCAATTTGTGTAAAGTCAAACGATTTACCGAAGATCTTGCCCTCCGAGAACCTAAGCCGCTGCATGGAGAGTATAGATTCGTTTTCAGAGAAGAAAACTAGTATACAGTTTAGTGACGGGAACCTTAATTTCGTTTACGAATTATAGGATCCATTGTCAAACAATTCGAGATCGTTACCACCTTCTTTGAGAGACGAACGGCTGAGTCAGCTGTTTCACCTATCCTGTGATTCCGACAGTTAAACCAGGCAATCCGGGAGTAAATTCGCCGATTATTATTGGCGCTAGATACTTCAATTTACGGGTCGAGAATTAATGTAAAGGGACAACCGGTTGTAGAACGACACCAATTGGTACAGAGTCAAGCTTTTCACCGATGACCCATCACTCCGAGAACCACAACCGTTGCATCGAAAGGATAATATTGTAAACAAAGAAGCAGAGTAGTATACATTTTAGTGACAAGAACCTTAATTTCATGTATGAAAAAGAAGGTGGAGAGTTAATCCATTCTACAACGTTACCACCTATTTTGTGGGTCGCATAGCTAATGCAATAACTTCTCGTATCCTGTGATTCCGAGAGTCACACCAGTCATTCCGGGAGTAAATCGGCTGAACTGTAAGGGCAATAGACACCTCAATTCACGTATTGAATATTAATGCATATCGTCAAAACGTTGTAGAACGTTATCAATTGCTACAAAGTCTAAGGTTTTATCGAAGACCTTACATTCCAAGAAGAAAACCCGCTGTTTTTCTTGGTGTAACTTCGTGACCAGAGAAAAATATTAGTATTCATTTCAGTGGAGGGCACCTTAACCTCATGTGTGAATTGGAATGACGATTGTCAAGCCGCTAGACAATTTTGCCACCATCTGCTGAAGACAAATGGCTATGTCAACTGCTACACGTATCCTATGATCCCAAGTGTCAAACCAGGTGCTCCTGGAGTGAATGCGCTGTACCGTATTGGCAATATACAGCTCAATTTACGGTATGAAAAATAAGGTACAGATTCATTCCATTGTGGGGCGTAACACATTGGCATAGAGTCAAACGATTCACCGATGGCTTCACCGTGCGAGAACATATCCCGCTGTTTCGAGAGAGTATGATCGTGATCAGAGAAACAAATTAGTGTACATTTTAGTGACGGGCAACTTAATCTCATGTATGAAATGGACGATCGATTGTCAATCCGATCGAGATCGCTATAACCTTCATTGACAGTCTCACATCTAACTCAATACCTGCACCTGTCAGGTGATTCCTGGAGTCAAGGCAGATAATCCATTAATAAACTCGCTCAGCAATGGACACCTTAATTCACAGTTTCTATATCAAAGTAGAGCGTCAAACCTTACCCTCCGTGAACACAGCCCGCAGTTTCGTGGGCATAACTTCGTGTTCGCAGATAGAAATAACTTAAAATTTTAGTAGGGGCACCGTAATTTCATGATTGAATTAGTAGATCGAGTGTCAGACCGGTCAGGAACGATGCCACATTACTTGAGAGTGGAACGGCTACGTCAGCAGCTCGAACTATCCTGCGAATCAGAGACTCAAAGCAGGTATTCCGGTAGTAAATGCGCGGTACATTATTCGCAACGGACATCGCAGTTCACGGTATGAATATTAAAGTTGAGCGTCATATCGATCGAGAACGTTACCAGCCTGTATAAATCCAAAGTTTTATCAACTAACCTATCTTCCTAGAAACAACCCCGAACTAGCGAATATCTCCACTAGTGATCAAGATAACATATTAGTAGATATACTAGCCGACGGAGAAGATAATTGCTTGTATGACTAGGAGAATCCACAGTTATTCCTTTCGAGAACGATACCATCCTTTCTTAGAACCGATCGGCTATGTCAATAGTTGCACATATCCTGTTCATCGGAGGTCAAACCAGACATTCCGGGAGACAGTCCAATGTACAGTAATACCAATGGATATCTTAACTCACGGAACGAATATTGATGCCGAGAGTCAATCCCTTCGAGAAAGGTATCACTTGCTACCGAGCTGAAACTAATACAGAAGACCTTCCCTACCGAGAAACAACACCCGCTGTAGCGAAATTATAATTGCGTGTTCAGAGATCTAAATTGGTATACACCGTTACTTTCATGTACGAAATAGAACATCGAGGGTCAAGACGATCGAGAACGTTACCACCGTCAAACATAGTCGAAAGGCTAAGTCAAATGTTTCACCTGTCCTGTGATTCCGAGATTCAAGCCAGGTATTCCGGAACCAACTGCGCTGAAAGGTATAGGCAGTAGACATCTTGATCCACGGTTTGAGTATTATATCAGAACGTCAAACCGTTGAAGATCGCTTGCTATTCGTATAGATTCAAGCATTTTACTGGATACTTTACAATCCGAGAAGCCAAGTCGCTGTATTTAATGTATAACTTCGTGCTCAGAGAAACAAATATGTTTACGTTTTACAGATGGTGACCGTATTATCAGGTATAAAACAGAAGAATCGTGAGTCAAACCGATTCTGAACGGTACCAATATCTTTGGAGATCGAACGGCAAAGTTCATAGCTTTACCTATCCTATGATACGGAAAGCCAAACCAGGTATTCGCGGAGTCAATCCGCTGTACTTTGTTTGCACTTGACACGATATTTCGGGGTATAAGTATTCAGGAACAGATTCAAACCTTTGTAGTACATTACGTATTGGCATAGAATCAAACTTCTTACCGAAGGCCTCACCCTTCGTGAAGCTAACCCAATGAATCCAGAGTACAACTCCGTGTCCATGGAAGCAGATTGGTAAACACTTTAGTGACGGCACCTTAATAACCTGTAGGAATAACAAAATCGAGGGCCAAACAGTTCGACAACCTTACCGCCATCTTTGAGATTACAACGACAACGTCAATAGCTTTACGTATATCGTTGTACCGGCAATCAATCCATGTTTTCCGGGAGTAAGTGGGCTGAACAGCCTTGGCAACAGACACCTTAATTCACGGATGGAACATTGAAGGGGAACGGCAACCGTTTGAGAGCGTTACAAATTTATATAGAGTTAAACGCTATACAGATGGCCATACCTTCCGCGAAACCCACCGGCTACGTCGAGAGAATCGGTTCGTGATCAGAGAGAGAAACTGGTGTTCATTTTAGCGACGGTCACCTCAATTTCATGTATGGATTTCAGGAAAGAGAGGCAAACCGTCGAAGAATGATACCACTTTCTTTGAGTGTTGCAGCAGTTTAGACACTACATTCACCTATCCTATGATACTGAGAGGCCAACCAGATATTCCGTGAATAAATCCGCTGTACTGTATAGGCAACGAACACCTTTATTCACGGCTTCAATATTAAAGTAGTGTGTCAAACCGCCTGAGAACGTTACAAGTTGGTATAAATACACACGGTTTAATGTAGACGATGCAATCCGAGAACCTAACACGCTGTGTCGATTGTATAACTTCGTGTTGAGAGAAACAAAGTTAGTAGACATTTTAGCAGACGTGCACCTCAATTTCAGGTATGAATTAGGTGATCGAGAGTCAATCTGCTCCAGAACGTTGCCACCTTCTGTCAGTGGTGAACGGCTGCGTCAGCAACTTCACCTATCCTGCGATTCCGAGAGTCAAATCAGGTAATATGGGAGTAAGTCCGCCGAAGTTTATTGGCAACTGACTCCTTAATTCACGGTATGAATACTATTTTAGCGAGTCAATCCAACGGATAACATTATCATTGCGCTTAAGGTCATTACTTCTACCGAATACCATACCTTCCGAGGACCTAACCCGTTGTAGCGAGTGTCCTGCGCAATGTGCACGGAAACAAATTAGTAGACATTTTAGCGGATGAACACCTTATGCTTGAGTATAAATATCAACATCGAGAGACAATACGTACGAGAACAGGGCCACATTCTGTGAGAGACGAACAGCTATGCCAATAGCTTCACATATACGGTTATTCGGAGCGTCAAACCAGGTATTCCGCGTCCAAACCTGCAGTACTGTATCGGAATTAGAAACGCTATTTCGCGCTATTAATATCAAATGTCAGAGTTGAACCTGTGAAGAATGTAGATCGTTTCCTATTGCTATACAGTGAAACATATTATCGAAGGCATTACACTCCAAGAAACTAATCCGCTGTATCCAGAGTATTACTTTGTAGATAGAGAAACAGATTAGTACAAATTTTAGTAACTGCACCTTAAGCACATGTATGAATTAGAATATCGAGATGGAAACTGTTCCAGAACGTTAACGCCGTCTTTGAGAGTCGATCAGTTAAGTGAAAACCCTCACCTATCCAGTGATTCCTACCTACTGGTAATGGAGACCATAATTCAGGGCTTGAATATTAAGGTAGAGCGCGAAACCGTTTGAGAACGTTACCAATTGGCAGAAAATTAATCGTTTTACCGAAGACCTTACCTTCTGCGAACTTCACCGGCTTCATAGAGAGAATCAGTTCGAGGTCAGAGAATGAAATTAGTATTCATTTCAGTGACAGGCACCCTCTCTTCATGTACGAATTAGAAGACGGAGGGTCAAATCATTCGAGAATGTTACCACCGTCCAGGAGAGACGAACGGATTCGACAGTCGCGTCACATATCCTTCGATTCCGAGAGGCAAACCAGGTATTTCGAGCGTATATCCGCAGTGCAGTATTACCAATGCTCACGTTAATTGACGGTGTGAATATTAAAGCAAGCCGTCAAGACGTTGCAGAACATTACTTATACGTGTAAGGTTATACTTCTTACAGAATGCCTTTCCCTCCGAAAATCTGATCCGCTGAATCTAGAGTAGAACATCGTGTTCAGAGTTACGATCTTGTTTACATTTTAGTGAGGAACACCTTATTTCCATGCATGAATTGCAAGGTCGTGGGTCAAACAGCTCGAGAATGTTACAACCTTCTGTGACTGACGAACGGCTAAGTCAATAGCTCCACCAATTCTGTAATTCGGAGAGCCAAACCAGGTATTTCGGAAGAAATCCCGCTGGAGATATTTGGCAATAGACAACTCTATTCGTCGCATGAATATTACAGTAGATCGTCAATACGTGCGTGAGCGTTACCAATTGCTATGAAGTCAAACGCTTTACCGAAGACCATATCCTCCGAAAAGATAGCCCTCAATACTAAGAGTATAACTTCGCGAATAGGAAAACACAATAGAATACAATGTAGTGACGTCACGTTAAATATATTTGTGAATTAGAACACCGTGGGTCAAAACGATACAGAACGTTACGACCAGCTTTCAGATCCAAACAGCTATGTCAATAGATTCACCTAACCGGTGATCCCGAGAGTGAAACCAGGTTTTCCCAACAGTAAATCGTGTGATCATAACAGGTAGAATTATTGGTAATGTGCAGAGTCGAAACCTTGTAGAAGGATACCTATTGGTAGAGAGTCAAACTCTACACAGAAGGTCTTACTTTTGGCAAACCTATCTCGCTGCATCGAGAGTATAACTACGTGTTTAGAGGAACAAATTAATATACATTTTGTTAACGCGCTCCGTAGTATCATGTATGAATTAAAACATCAAGGGCAATACCGTTGGAGACCGTTACCACGTTCTATACGAGTCAAACGGCTATGTCAATTGCTTCAGCTATCTTACGATTCCGAAGGCCAAACCAGATATCCCAATTGAAAAGTCGCTCAATAGTAAAGCAATAGACACCTTAAATCACGGGATGAATATCTGCGCAGGTCGGCTAGCAGTTGATGACCATTTCCCATTGGTTCCCAGTGAAACTGTATGCAGAAGCGTTTCCCTCTGAAAAACTAACCCGCTGTGTCGAGTGTATAACATCGTGTTCAGAGGAACAAACTAGTAAACATCTTAATGTCGCTATGATGTCGTATCCTGTATGATTTTGAGGATCGAGTGTCAAACCGTTCGAGAAGGTTACCACCATACTTGAGAGTCGGACGGCTATTTCAATAGCTTCAACCATCCTGCGCTTCCTATACCAATAGGTAACGCTCAACGCTTTATTCAAGTCCTTACCCTGCGAAGAACAAACTCGCTGTATGGATAGAATAAGTTCGTGTTCAGATAATGAAATTAGTATTCATTTCAGTGACGCGGATCTTAAATTCGTGTATGAACTAGAAGATCGTGTGTCAAACCGATCGATAACGCTACTACCTTTTTTGAGAGTCGAGCGGGTGAGTTAATAGCTTCACCTGTTCTGTAATGCCGAGAATGCATCCTGGCATTCCAGGATTAAGTCCGCTAGGCAGTATTGGCATTAGGCACCTTATATCGCGGTATGAATATTAAAGTAGAGCGAGACACCGTTTAAGAAAGATACCATTTGGTATAAAGCCTAACGTTTTATCAATTAACATACCTACCGAGAACCTAACCCGCTGCAGCGATTGTGTTGCTTAATGCTAAAGGAAACAAATATGTATTCATTGTAGTGGCTGGCACCTCAATTTCATGTCTCGATGAGCACTTTGAGAGGCAAACCGTTCCAGGAGGTTACTACCTCATTTCAGAATGGCACACATGAGACAATAGCTTCACCTATACATGTGATTCCGAGAGTAACTCCAGGTAAATCAGGAGTAAATGTGCCATATACTATTAGCAATGGACGCCTTAGTTCGCGGTTTGAATATTAAAATAGAGCGTGAAACCCTTTGAGAACGTTACCAAATGGTGTTAAGTCAAACGTTTTACAGAAGACTTTATCCCCCGTGAACCTACTCCGCTGTCTTGACAGTATAAACTCGTGATCGGAGAAATTAGTATGCATTTTAGTAACGGGCACCTTAATTTCGTTTTTCAATTAGAAGATCTAATTTCAAGCCATTGGAGTACGTTACCACCTTGTTTGGGCGTCGAACGGATGAATCAATAGCTTCAGCTGTCCTGCGATTCCGCAGAGTCAAACCTGGTATTCCACGAGTAAGTCCGCGGAGCAGTATTGGCAGCAGATTTCTTTATTTACGCAATGAATATCAAGGTAGCGAGTCAAACCGTCGGTGAACATTACAGGTTGGTATAAAGTAATTCCTTTTGCAGATTACCTTACCTACTGAAACATATCCAGCTGTAGGGAGTGTCGTGCTTAGTGTTCAGTGAAACAAATTATTATTCATACTAGAGACTGGACCCTTAATTTCATGAAAGTGTGAGAAGACCGCGAGGCAAACCGTTCCAGAACGTTACCACCTGCTTTGAGAATCGTACATGTATGGCGATATCTTAACCTGTCCTACGATTCCGAGAGCAATACCAGGTACCTCAGGAGTACATCCGCTGAATAGTATTGGCAATGGATACCTTAATTCACAGTTTGTATACTAAAGCAGATCGTCAACTCGTTTGAGAGTAATACCCATTGCTATGATGTCAAACGCCTTACCGGATAATTTATCATCCGAGAACATTACCAACTGTATAGTGGGTATAAGTTCATATTCACAGAAACGAATTAGTACTCATTCTAGTGTCGGGCACCTTAATTTTGTGCTTGAATTAGAAGAGCGACTGTCAAACCGTACGAATACGTTATCACATTCTTTGGAAGTCGCACAGCTACCCTGTGATTCGGAGAGGCAAATGAGGAATTGCATGGGCAAATGCACTCAATAGTATTGGCAATTAACACCTCAACTCACGGTATGAATATTAGGATAGCGAGTAAAACCGTTTGAGGACGGTACTAACTTGTATAACCTCATACCCTTTACCGCATGCCTTACCCTTTGGGGACATATCCAGCTGTACCGTGGGCATAACTTCTTGTTTTGAGAAACATATTAGTACTTATTTCAGTGATGGGCACCTTATATTTGTGTATGATTTAGAAGATCGAAGGTCAAACAGCTCGAGAACGTTTCCAGCTTGTGCGAGAGGCGAACAGCTACGTCAATGGCATGACCTATCCAGCGATTCCGAGAGCCAAACCAGGTATTCATGGAGTAGATCCGCTGATCGTTATTGGTAATAAACAGCATAATTCACGGTTTGAAGATTAAAATTCAGCGTCCATCACTTTGGGAACGTTAGCAATTTCTATAAAATCAAACGTTTTACCAAAGACGTTACCCGCCGAAAAATTAACCCGTTGTATCAGGAGTGAATCTTTGTATCCTGGGACAGAAATTAGTATCCATTTCAGTGAGGGGCACCTTAAATTCATGTACGAATTACAAGGTCAGTGGTATAACAGTGCGAGAACGTACCCACCGTCTTTGAGTATCGATCGCCTAAGACTATAGCAGCTCCCATCCTGCCATTCCTAAGGGTAAAGCAGGTATTCTGGGAGTAAATCCTTTGAACTGTATTGGAAATAGACTCCTTAATTTACGGTCTTAATATTAACGTTAGGCGTCAAACCGTTGCAGGACGTTACATGTTCTTATAAAGTCATTCATTTCACCGAAGACCTTGCCCTCCGAGATCATAACCCGCTGCATCGACGGTATAACTTCGTGTTGATCGAAATACATTAGTAGTCATTTTAGGGACGGGACAATATCGCCCCGTCAATACAATATCGGCAATAGACATGCGGAATGAGCTTTAAATTAGCGAGACAAATCGTAGGGGAACTTTACGAATTGGTATGACAACAAGCTTCTTACGGTACACCATACTTTCTGCTCATCTATCCCGCTGTACCGAAAGTATATATTCTGGATCTTAGAAGCAAATTAATAAACATTTAAGTGACGCGCACCTTAATTTCATGTATGAATAACAAGACCGAGTGTCAAATCGCTGTGGAACGTTTCCACCGTCTTTGAGAGTCGGACGGCTGAGTCATCAGCTTCACCTGTCCTGTCGTTGCGAGTGAAACCAGGTATTCCAAGCGTAAGTCCGCTGAAGAGTGTTGGCAATAGACATTACCAAATGGTATAAGTCATTCTTTTTACCGGATACCTTGTCTTCCATGAACTTATCTTCATGTATGAAATAGAAAATCAGAGAGATTCTGATTCTGATAACTCAAACCGTTCGAGAACGTTACCATCTTCCCTGGGAGATGAACTGCAACGTAAACTGCTTCACATATCCTGCAATTCCGAGAGTCATATCAGGTAATACGGGAGTAATCCGCTGAAGCGTATTGGCAATTGACACCTTAATTCACGGTTTGAATATTTAAGCAGAGGGACAAACCGCTAGGGATCATTTCCAATTGGTACGAAGTCAAACCTTTTATAGGTGACCGTTCCGTTGTTACGCCAGCCAAAATCCAACCTACGCATAATCGGAAACTGCCCAGAAAATAACAGTACCAAAATTTGCCAAAATTCAGTCACAGCATTATCGGAAACCGGTCAGATATCAACCGTAGCAAAATCAGCCATAACAAGCCAACACATGACCAGTAACCGCCTACTCAACCAGAAAATGATAATATAAAATCCGAGCAGATGCGAATGAATCAGTTCCACATTGTACCTCCAACAGATCGTTTCTACATTCATACATCTATCCTGAAAACCTGTGTTAAATATTTAATACTATTCAAAATCTGAATTACATTTTACGGAATAAGTATTAATATAACAAACTTAGTTTCATCTAGAATGGATCTCTTCCACTAAGGTTGATGAGCTGTCCCTGTATATTTTAGTTTAGTACCTGTCACGAATTTCCCCGTCACACTGACCGAAAACATAACGCGCTGTATCGAGAGTATAACAAGGTGCTCAGTGGCACAATATAGTACACATTTTAGAGTCGAGTACCTTAATTTCATGTATGAACAAGAATCTCTTAGTCAAACCGATCAAGTCCGATGCAACCTGCTTTGAGAGTCAAACGGCTAAGTGAGTTCTTACACCGATCCTGTTATTCCGACAGTCAAACCAGGTATTCTGGGAGACTATCCACAGTGCAGTATTACCAATGGACACTTAAATTCATGGTATGAATAGTGGAGCATCAACGCTTTTTACAACGTTACCTATTGGTATATTGTCAAACATTTTACCGAAGGCCTTACCTTCAGAGAATCTAACCCGCTGTATCGAGTGTATAACTTCGTGTTCTGAGAACGAAATTGGTATCCATTTCAGTGACGGGCACCTTGTCTTCAGTACAGAAATTGGTAATGTTGACCCATGGTTTGAAGGCCTGCTTTCATATTCGAACCGCGTATGAAGATGTCTGTTGCCAATTCTGTTCAGCGGATTTACTGTATAGCGGATTGTAATATTTATGCATGAAAGTAAGGCTTCCGCCTGCTAAAATGTCAACTAATTTGTTTCCGTGTGCACTAAGCATGACGCTCTCTACAGCGGGTTAGGTTCCTGGAAGGCAAGGTATCGGGTAAAAAGTTTGACTTTACACCATTAAGTAATGCTCTCCAACGGTTCGACTCACTACTTTAACATTCATACCGTGGATTAAAGTGTCTATTGCCAATACTGTTCAGTGGAGGTTCTCCTGGAATGCCAGTCTTTACTCTCGGAATCCCAAGTATAGGTAAAGCTATAGACTCAGCCGTTCGGAACTCGAAGAAGCTGATAACGTTCTCGATCGGTTTGTTTTAGATCTTCTAATTCATACATCAAACTAAGGTGCCCGTCACTGAAATTGATACTAATAGGTTTCTCTGTACTCGAAGTTATAACCCCGATACTGCGGTTTATGTTCCCGGAGGGTAAGGTATGCGATAAAGTGTATGACGTTATACAAATTGGTAACGTTCTCAAACGGGTAGACGCTCAACATTGATATTATAGCCGCGAATAAAGGTTTTCATTGTTAATGCAGTACAGCGGATTTACTCACGGAATATCTGGTTGGCCACTCCGAATCACAGGATAGGCGAAGCTATTGACTTAGCCGTTCGACACTCAAGGAATGTGGCAACGTTCGGGAACGGTTTGATCATCGATCTTCTAAGTCATACACAAAATTATCGTACCCATCGTTGAAATGTATACTAATGTATTTCTGTGAACCTAAAGTTATAATCTCGATACGGCTGGCTAGCTTCTCAGAAGATACGGGATTCGGTTAATAGTTTGACTCTGCACCAATAGGTAACGTTGTACAACGGATTGACTGTGTACTTTAATATTAATACAGTGAAATAGGCTGTACGAAACCAATAATGTACAGCGCACTTGCTCCTGGAATACCAGGCTTGACTCTTGGAATCACAGGATAGGTGAAGCTGTTGGCATAGCTGCGCGACTCTCAAAGAAGGTGATTAGGTTCTCGGAGGTTTGATTCTCGATTTAGATAATTATGTATGAAAATGTTCTGTACGACTGCAAAAATGTCTTCTAATTTGTCTCCGAGAACTATATGCATGACTCTCGTTACAGCGGGTTAGGTACTGTTAAGGTATAGCGTTCGGTAAATGGAATGACGTTGTTCGAATTGGTAATGTTCTCCGACGGCTCGGCTCCCTACATTAATATTCATGCCGTGAATTATGGTATCTACTGAAAAAACACTTCAGCGGATTTGCCCCCGTATTACCTGATACGACTTTCGGAATCACAGGATTGGTGAAGCTATTGCCCTAGCCGTTCGTCTCTCAAAGGTGGCGGTAACGTTGTCGAACGGTTTGACCCACTATCTTTTAATTTATGCATGAAATTAAGGTGCTCGCCACGAAAATGAATACTACCTTCGTGCTCTGAACACGAGCTTATACTCTAGAAACGGCAGGCCATTTCCATCGAAGGTAAGGCTATCGGTATAGTGTTTGTGTCTATAACAATATATTGCGTTGTACAACAGTTTGACCGTCTGCTTTAATATCCAAACTGTGAATTAACTTGTCTATTGCAAATACTGTTCAGCGCACTTACTCCATGTGTACCTGGTTTGACTCTCCGAATCACAGGATAGGTGAAGTGATTGACTTAGCCTTTCGAAACCCAAAGTGGGTGGTAATGTCCTCGAACGGTTTGAAACCCGTTCTTCTAATTCACACAAGAAATTAAGGAGCCAGACACCAAAATTTATACTAATTTGCGTCACTGAACACGTAGCATTTCTCTGGATACAGCGGGTTAGCTTCTCGGATGGTGAGGACTTCGCTAAAACGTTCGACCTGCTACAAATTTTTATCGTTCTCATGCGGTTTTTACGCTCCACTTTAACTTTCATACCGTTAGTTATTGTATCTACTGCCATGTCACTTCAGCAGATTTACTCCTGTATTACCTGATATGACTTTCGGTATCACAGGATAGGTGAAGATATTGTCCTAGCCGTTCGTCTCTCAAAGGTGGCCATAACGTTCTCGAACGGTTTGACCCACTATCTTCTAATTTATGCATGGAATTAACGTGCTCGGCACGAAAATGAATACTACCTTCGTGCTCTGAACACGAGCTTATACTCTCGAAACGGCAGGCCAGTTTCACCGAAGGTAAGACTATCGGTGAAGTGTTTGACTCTATAACAATATATTGCGTTGTACAGCAGTTTGTCCGTCTGCTTTAATATCCAAACCGTGAATTAACTTATCTATTGCCAATACTGTTGAGCGCACATACTCCCTGTGTACCTGGTTTTACTCTCCGAATCGCAGGATGGATGAAGTGATTGACTTAGCTGTTCGACTCTCATAGAAGGTGGTAACGTTCTCGAACGGTTTCACCCTCGATATCCTAATTCATACAGGAATTTAAGGTGACGACACTATAATGTTTACTAATTTGTTTCTCTAAACACGTAGGTATACATTCGATACGGCGGGATATCATCTCGGAAGGTACGACCTTCGGTAAAGAGCTTGACTCTATACGAATACGTAATGATCGACGTCGGTCTGACGCATTACTCTAATACTGAAACCGCGAATTAAGGTATCTGTTACCATTACGTTACAGCGCATTCACTTCCGTGCATATTTCGTTTGTCTTTAGGAATCAAAGGATATATGCAGCAATTGACTTTCCAGTTTGAATCTCAAAGATGGAGGTAACTTTCTCGAAAGGTTTGGACCTATATCTTCTTATTCGTTGTGAAACTATGGACCCCGTCGCTAAAATGTTTACTAATTTTTTTCTCTTACCACGAAGTCATACTCTCGATGCAGCGGGATACGTTCCGGAAAGGTAACGTAGTCTGTAAAAAGAATGACTCTGAAACAATTTGAAATGTTCTTCGATGATTTGACTTCCTATTGTAATGATCATGCGCAGAATTTAGGTCTCTATTTCCAATGCGGTACAGCGGATGTACACCTAGAATGCCTGATTTGACTATCGATATCAGAGGATAGGTGAAGCTATGTTCTCAGCCGCTCGACCCTCTATGAAGGTGGTGCCTTTCTGTAACGGTTTGACCCTCGATATTTTAGTTCATACACGAAGTCATGGTACCCGTCACTGAAATAAATACTAATTTCTTTTTCTGGAAACGTAGTTATACTATCATTGCAGCGGGTATGGTACTCGGAATGTAAGACCTTCAGTAAATCGTTATACTGTATACAAAATGAAAACGTAATCGAACTCACTGTCTCCCTACTTTAATATTCATACCGCAACCTAAGGCGTCTGTTGAAAATACTGTTCAGCGGATTTACTCCCAGAGTACCTGATTTAACACTCGGAATATCAAGAAATATGAGGCAATTGACATAGCTGTGCCACTCCGAAAGTTGCTGTTTACGTTCTCGAAAGGTTTGACACTTGATCTTATAATCGGTACATGAAATTATGATGCCCGGCACTAATCAGTACAGTAATTTGGTTATCTAAACACGAAGTTATACTCTCGATATAGCGGGTTAGGTTCACGGATGGTAAGTTATTCGGTAAACAGTATGAATTTATAGCATTTGGTAATGTTCTCTGATGGGTTGCCTCTCTCCATTAATATTCAGACCGTTTATTAAAGTGTCTAAAGTCAATACAGTTCTGAATATTTACTCCCGGAGTAATTTGTGTGGCTATCGGTTTCTCAGGATAGGTGAAGTTACTGATTTAGCCGTACGTCTCACAGAGATGGTGCTAACGTTCTCGATCGGATTGTCCTTCGGTCTTCTAAATCGTACATGTAACGATGGTGCCTGTCTCTAATGTGCATAAGAATTAGCTTGCCAGAGCATTAAGTTATGTTCTCCATACCATGGGATAAATGCACCGAAAGTAAGGCCTTCCGTAAAGCATTTGGCACTATACCAGTACCTACAGCTTTACAACGGTTTGATGCTCTACATTAGTACTCGATCAGTGAATGAAAATGTCTACTGCCAATCCTGTCCAGCGGATTTACTCCCGGATTACCTGGTATAGCCCTTAGAATCACAGGAATGGTGAAACTGTCAACTTAACCGTTTGAATATCGAAGTGGATGGTGACGTTCTTGAACTGATTGACACTCGGTCATCGAATTCATACATGAAATTAAGGTGCCGCCCCTAAAATATATTCTAATATGTGTCTCTAAGCACGATGTTATACTCTGAACAGAGCGGGTGAGCTTCTCGGAAGGTAAGGTATTCGGAAGAAGAAGGACTTTATACTAACTTCATTCTCTGAACACGAGGATATACTCTCGATGAAGAAGTTGAGGACCGCGGAAGGTAAGACCTTTAGTAAGAAGTTTGAATCTGTACCAATAGATATCGTTCTACAACGGTTTGACTGTGTACTTTAATATTTATACCGTGTATTAATTTGTCTATTGCCAACTCTGTTCAGCAGATTTCCTCCAGGAATACCAAGGTGGACTATCAGAAACGCAGAATATGTGAAGCTATTAACATAGCCGTTTGTCTCTTACAGTGGGTGACAACGTTCTCGAGCAGATTGACCCTCGAGCTACTAATCCATACATAAAGTTAAGGAGCCCGTTACTGATGTGGAGACTAATTTCTTTCTCAGATCCCGACGTTTCACTCTCGATGAAGCTAGCGACGTTCGCGGAAGCTATGGCCATCGGTAAAACGTTTGACATTATACAAATTGGCAACCCTCTCAAACGATTTCACGCTATACTGTAATATACAAACCACGAATTAAGGTGTCTATTGCCAAAACCCGTTTGCAGAATTTCTGCAGGAATACCTAGTTTGCTTCCCCGAACGACTGTATAGGGGAAGCTAATGATGTAGTCGTTCGTCTCCCACAGAAGATGGTATCGTCTTTGACCGGTTGGACACTCGATCTTCTTACCCATACATGAAATTAAGGTGCGGGTCACTAAAATGTCTACTAATTTGTTCTTCTGAAAACGGAGTTATACCATCGATACAACTGGTTAGGCTTTCGGAGTGTAAGGTCTCCAGTAAAATGTTCGACTTTACACAAATTGGCAACGCACTCAAACAGTTTGACACTCTACTTTATTGTTCAACACGCGAATTAAGGTACCTATTGCCAGTACTGTTCAGCGGATTTACGCCCGGAATACCTGCTTATACTCATGCTATCATTTGTTAGATGAAGTTGTTGACATAGCCGTTTGTCTCTCACACAAGGTGGTAAAGTTCTCGATCGGTTTGACCCTCGATTTTCTTATTCATACACGCAATAATGGTGCCCGTTCCTAAAATATATACTAGTTTTTATCTCTGAACTCGTAGTTATGCTATCGATACAGCGAGTTAGGTTCGCGAGAAATTAATGGCCTTGGTGTAAAGTTTCACTTTCTACGTATAGGTAAACTTCTACTACGGTTTGACTCTGCACATTGCCAATACTATTGCCAATACTGTTGAGCGTATTTACTCCCGGAATACCAGGTTTGACTCTCGAATTCACAGGATGGGTGAAGCTATTGACTTAGCCGTTTGAATATCAAAGATGGTGGCAGCGCTCTCGAACGGTATGACTCTCGAGTTTTCTATTCATGTATGAAATTAAGGTGCTCGACACTAAACTGTATACAACATTAACTTTTCCGTCTGACTCTAAAAGAAGGTGGTAACGTCCTCGAAAGGTTTGACGTTCGACCTTCTAATGCACATATGAAGATAACGTGCCAGTCTCTGAAATGGAGACTAATTTATTTATCTGAACTTCAACTGTAATATACTGATATGATTTATCCTATTTTTTTTCAAAATTTCAAGTTTTTGATTTCAGAAATTGAATCGTACATGAAAAGTGCCTTTGGAATTAGTTGAGCATACGTTTGTGACAATATTTTGTTATATTGCTTGTTATATTATATGATTGTCTCCACATGTACCTTTGCTGCCGGCACGAAACGACTGGAGTCGTCCTCTGGCTGCGTTCGGTAGTTGGGAACGGCACTACTTGATGGTCTTCGGAAATTACTATTGCCATGATATTGTACCGTATGCATCGTTTCTCAGTTTTCCATTTATTTATACATACTGTAATTTAATATTCCGATATTTTCGATATATTACGAAACTCTAACTTTTTGTTTCATAAAATTGTAACTCTTTGTAAAAGTTCCCTTTGAATTAGTTGAACTTACCTTTATTCCAGTATTTTGTTAAGCTTGTTATTATATTATAATATTGTCTGTATACGTACCAACTCAGCCGGAGCAAGGCGACTATCGAGGTCTTGTAGTCGTACACGGCAGATCGATGCGGCATTGCTGTATGGTTTCAGTTAATTCATAATCCTTGATTTTGTATCATATGCATTCTGTTCCAGTTTTATACTTATTTATAGATACTGTAATTTACTGTTATTATATTTTCGTTCCTATTCGAAATTTTCAATGTTTATGTAAAAAAATTGTATTTCTTAGTAATTGTGTCTTGGGAACTATATGAGTGTACGTTTATGGCAATATTTTGCTAATCATATTGTTGCTTCATATGATTGTCTGTATGCGTTCTTACGCATCCGGTGCGACAAGACAAGAGTGGACTTGCCGTTGTGTTAGGCAGATCGGAGGGACAATACTGGCTGGTCTGCGTTAATTTCTTTAATCATTGTATCATATGCTTTCTGTTCGTTTTTTTGTTTGTTTAATACTACATACCGTTATTTACTGTTTTGATATTTTCGATTTCATACAAAATTCCAATTGACAATTTCAAAAATTGTATTTATTAGTAAATGTGTATCTGAAAATAGTTGAGTGTACGTTTATGCCAATATTTCGTTATACATATTGTAATTTTATACGGTTGTCTGTTTACGCACCTACGCTTCCTGTACGCTGAGCTGGAATTATGCTGCAGTTGTGTTGACATGATAGGAGCGACGCTGCTATATAATCTTGGCTAATTCCTTTAAACCCAATGTTGTAGCGTTTGCAATCTTTCGCAGATTTCTATTTTTTTCTACGTAGTGTAACTTACTGTTCTGATATTTTCAACTTTTTTCCATAATTTTCAATTTTAATTTTAAGAAATTGTATTTCCGAGTAATAGTGTCTTTGGAATTAGTCGTGTATTCGTTTATGACATTATTCTGTTAAACTTATTGTTCCTTTATATGATTGTCTCTATACGATCCTACGGTGCCAGTGTAACACAACCGACGATGTCTTGTATTTGCGTACTGCAGAGCAAAGCAGCAATACGTTGTGATCTTCGTTAATTTCTCTAACTTAGATATTGTACCGCATGCATTTTTTTCAGTCTGAATTTATTTTTATATGCTGTCATTTACTGTTACGATATTTTCGATTTACTGGAATATTTTCAATTTTTCGTTGCAAAAATTGAGTTTGATAGTGGAAGCATCTTTGGAATTTATTGTGTCTGCATTTATGACATTGTGTCGCCAGCCAAACTCCAGCCGACGCATCACTAGACGCATCGCCCAGACAGCAACCGTAATCAAAATCAGGCAAATCCAGACGACACGTGGCTAGAAACCGCTTACTCAACCAGAACATTATAGTATAAAAAGCGATCACAAATGAATAAAACAGTTCTATATTATACCTCAAACGGAACGTTTCTGCATTCCTATACCTATCTTGAAAACTTACGTTAAATATTTAAACTATTCAACATCGGTATTACACTTATTTTACGAAATAAGTATTAATACAGGAAACATAGTTTCTTTTAGAAAAGGGGCTCTTCTACCAAGGTTGAAGACCCGCCCATTTATCTTTCATTTCAATACTTTCCACGTATTTCCCCGTGACAAAATTGGTTTATATTTCATTTCAA
>NIJG01000729.1:29106-41235 GCA_002201625.1 Euglossa dilemma | reverse complement strand
AATTACAGTATTTGTAAATAAATAGAAAACTGCGATAGAATGCATACGGAAAATATTGTGGTTAAAGAAATTATCAAAGGCCATCCAGTACTGCCGCACCGATCTGCTTTAAGCAACGACAAGACAAGACCAGCAGTGTCGCTTCGGGCGCGCACGTATAGAGTCAATCATATAAAATAACATAGATTTTAATATAATATTGTCGTAAACGTGGAAACAAATAATTCCAAAGAATATTTTTCCAGGAAATACTGTTGTCGAGTATAAGGACTGAAAATTTTGAAAAAAATCTTAAATATCGTAACTGCAAATACAGTATGTAGAAATAAAGAGAAATCCGAGATAGAATGCTTCCAGTACAATAATAAGTTTAATCAAATT
The DNA here is from genome assembly GCA_002201625.1 of Euglossa dilemma. NCBI lineage: Eukaryota > Metazoa > Arthropoda > Insecta > Hymenoptera > Apidae > Euglossa > Euglossa dilemma. The sequence goes on along the minus strand of NIJG01000729.1, from coordinate 40,854 downwards.
AACGAGGACCATACAATAGCGCCGCCCCGATATACCGAACGCAACTAGAAGACGACTGCAGCAGTGTTGCTCCAGAAGCGTAGGTACATACGGAGACAACCACATAATATACGATGGAATGAAACAAAATTTTCTTATAAATGTACATTCAACTGATTCCAAAGGCACTTTTCCTTAAAAAATACATATTTTGACAATGAAATTAGTAAATTTGAAGAAAATCGAATATCTCATAACAATAGAATACAGTATGCATATATAAATGTATGTCTGGGAACAAGTGTATACTGTAGAATATGAAGGTTAAAGAAATTTGCGAAGACCATACAGCTGTGTCGATCCGATCTTCCGTATGCAACTACTTGCCCGCTCCAGTCGTGCCGCTCCGGAAGCGCCGGTATGAATGCAGTCAATCATATAAAATACCAGCAAGTTTAACGGAATAATGTCACAAACGTACAATCAAGTACATCCATATACACTTTTACATAGAAGTCCAATTTTTCATAATAAGGATTGAATATTTTGAAAACAACCAGGACTATCACTGTAGTAAATAACCATATGTATAAATAAGTGGAAGACTGGAAAAAAATGCATGCGGGACAATATCAAGGTTAATGAATTTAATATAGGCCTTACAGTAATATCGCTCCGATCTATCAGACGCATCTGCAAGACTTCCCCACACGTGTCGCTCCGATACCGTAGACACGTGTACAGGAAATCATATAATATTAACAGCACCCTTCCCAAACTATTGTCATAAACGTAATTTCAACTTATCCAATACACACATTTACTACGATATGCAGCATCTGAAATAGGAAATTCAAAATTTAAAAAGAAATCAAAACTATCGTAAGAGAAAATTACAAGATGTAAGGAATTAACGAAGGACGTACATAATTGTCCCTCCGATCTTCCAAACACAACTGCAAGACCACTCCAGCCGTGTCGCTACGGAAGCGTGGGTGCTAATACAGACAATCATATAATATTTCAATAATTTTAACAAAATAATGTCATAAATGGACACTCAACAAATTCCATAGACGGTTCTCCTAAAACAATACAATTTCTGAAATTAAACAACAGAAATTTTAAATAAAGTCCAGAATATCATAACAGTAAATTCCACCATTTGTAACTAAATAGAAAACTGCAGGACAATCCATACTGTACAAAATTGTGGTTAAAGAAATTAACGAAGATCATACAGTATTTTCCGTGAGATTTGCCAAACGCAACAACAAGATCACACCAACCGTGTCCCTCCGGAAGCGACGGTACATATTCAGACAATCGTATAAAATAACAGTAAGTTTAACAAAATAATTGCATGAACGTTCACTCAAATAGTTCCAATGTCATCTTTTCCGAGAAATAAAATTTTCTAAACTAAAAATTGAAAATTAGAAAAAATACCGAAAATAGCAAAACCGTAGGATACAGTATGTGGAAATAAATAGAGAACTGAGAAAGAAGGCATACGGCGCAATATTATGGTGAAGAATGTTACCGAAGGCCATACAGTATGCCGCTCCGATCTGCCGCACGCAAGTACAAGTCCACTCCAGCCGTGACGCTCCGGAAGCTTAGGTGCGCCTACCGGCAATCATATAAAATAACAATAAGTTTCACAAAGTAACGTCACGAGCATGCACTCATCTAATTCCATAGGCACTTTTACTAAGAAAAGGAATTTTTTAAAATAATGATTGAAGGTTTTGAAAAATCGAAGATAGCACAGCGGTAAATTACAGTATGTAGAAATATATGGAAAAATGCAAAAGAATGGATACGGAACATTACAAGGATAAAGAAATTATCGAAGATCATACAGTAGCGTCTCTCTCATCTATCGAACGCCACAAGACCATCCCAGTCATGATGCTCTGGAAGCGTAGATACATATAGAGACGATCATGCGCAATAACGAAGTATTTAGCAAGATATTGTCATAAACGGATGATCAACTTGATCAAAAGACACATTTACTAAGAAATTCAATCCGTTAAATTAAAAATTGAATATTTTCAAACAAATCGAAAATATTATAACAATAAATCACAGTTTGTATATATAAAAGAAAACATGGGAAAAATGCGTACGGTACCATATCGAGGTTAAAGAAATTAACGAAGACCATCTAGTAGTGCCACTCTATTCTGCCATACGCAACTACATGTCCTCGCCTGACGTGTCGACCCGGCAGCATTGGTACGTATACAGACATTCATTTAAAATAACAACCAGTATACAAAATATTGTTATAAACGAACTCTAAACTAATTCTAAAGGCACATTTACTACGAAATACGTTCCTTGAAACAAAAAATTGAAAATTTCGAAAAACAATCGGAAATATCATTACAGAAATTTGTAGAATGTATAAATAAATGGAAAAAGTGCGAAAAGATGGATATGGTTCAAAATCATGGGTAAAGAAAATATCGAGACCATCCAGTAGTGCAGGTCCGATCTACAATAAGCAACTACGAGACAACAACAGTCGTGTCGCTCCGGAAGCGTAGGTACGAATGCAGACAGTCGTATAAAATAACAGTAAGGTCAAGAAAAGAATGTCCTGAACGTACATTCAACTAATTCCAAGGACATTTTTAAATCAGAAATACAATTTTTCTAATAAAAATTGAAAATATTGACAAAAGTCGCAAATTTCAAAACAGTATGTTACAGTATGTAGATATAAATGGAAAACAGTGAAATATCGCAAACGGTACAATATCGAGGTATAGAAATTAACAAAGACCATGCGGCAGTGTCGCTTCGGTATAGCGATCGCAACTACAAGAAAACTTCGGTCGTGTCGTTCCGGAAGCGTGGGTACGTATACACAATATCGTATAAAATAACAATGATTTTAACAAACGAACGATATAAACGTACTCTCAGATAATTCCATGGGGCCATATAAAAGGAAATACAATTTTTTAAAATAAAGTTTGTAAATTTTGAAAATAATCGTAGATATCACAACAGCAAATTCAAGTATGTACAAACAAATGGAACACAGGGAAAATAAGCATACGGGTCGAGATCATGGTCAAAGAAATTAACGAAAACCATCCAGTATGCCCCTCAGATCTGCCGTGCGCTACTACAGGCCTTTGCCAGTATTGTCTCTCCGACAGCGTAGGTACGTATACTGGCAATCATATAAAATAACAATAAGATTAACAAAATAACGACATCAACCTACTCTCAACTAATTCCGGAGTCACTTTTTCAATGAAATACAGTCTTTTTCACTAATAATTGATTATTATGTTAAAAATGGAAAATATCATACGGGTAAATTACAGTGTGTATAGGAAAATGGAAAATAGGGACAAAATGCCTGAGGAACACTATCATGGTTAGAGATATTAACGGAGATCATACAGTCGTGTCCATCAGATCTGCCGTACGCAAATACTGGACTTGCAAACTGCGTTGGTACGTATACAGAACATCATATAAAATAACAGTTAGTTTAACACAATAATGTCATAAGCGTACACTCATCCAATTCCAGTGACACTCTTAATAAGGAAAACAATATTTTAAAATAGAGGTTGAAAATTTCAGAAGATCATATAAAATTCATACAAAATAACAATAAGTTCAACAAAAAAAATGTCATGAGCGTGCACTCAACTAATTGCATATACACCTTTACTGAGAAAAACTATTTTTTAAAACAATGATTAAAAATTGTGGAAACAATGGAAAATATCACAACAGCCTATTACAGTCTGCATAAATAAATGGAAGACTGGGAGAAAATGCATGCGGTACAAAATCAAGGTTAAAAAAGTTGACGAACATCATACAGTAGTTATTTACCGTAGTTCGATTTATCGAACGCAACTGCAAGAACAATCCAGCCATGTCGATCCGACAGCGCTGGTACATATACAGACAATTATGTAAAATAAAGAGGCATTTAACGAAATAATTTCACAAACGTAAATTCCACAAATTGCAAAGAAAATTCCACTAAGCCATATAATTGTTTCAAATAAAAAATGAAAATTTTGAAGAAAAATCGACAATATCATAACATTAAATTATAGTATTTGTAAGTAAATGGGACAATTAGGAAAAAATTGATACTGTGCAAAGTCATCGTAAAAGAAATTAACAAAGACCATCCAGTATGCCGCTCCGAATTGCCGTACGGAACTACAAGACCACTCCAGCCGTGTCGCTCTGGGAGTGTAGGAACCTATACAATCAATCATGGAAAAAGATCAAAGAAATTAACAAAATACTGTCATAAGCGTACACACACAATCCCAAAGACACCATTACTTGGAAATATAATTTTAAAATTAGAAATTGAAAATTGTCAAAAAAATCGAAAATATTATCACAGCATATTACAATTTGTATAAATAAATGGGAAACAAGAAAAAATGACTAAGGTACAGACTCAACAACCAGTCAAGGTCAACTAACATTGACCACCCACTATTGCGGCTCCTATCTGCCGTACGCAATAGCAAGGCCTCGCCTGTTGTGTCGCTCAAGCAGCGTCGGTAGGTATACAGAAAATCACATGCAATAACTCTAAGTATAAAAAAAGAATGTAATAATCGTACACTCAACTAGTCCCAAAGACAATTTTACTAAGAAATACAATTTTCAAACCAAAATTTAAAAATTTTAAGGAACATCCAGAACGTCGTAACAGTAAATTGCATTATGTATAAATAAATAGAGAACTGGGAAGGAAAGCATACGGTACAACATTAAGGTTAAAGAAATTAACAAGGGTCATACAGTAGTGTCGCTCCGATGCACCATATGCAACTGCAATACAACTCCAGATGTGTAGCTCCGAAAGAGTAAGTACGTATAGGGATAGTCATATAAAATGACGAAGTATTTATGAGAATAATATCATAAACGTACACACCACTAATTCCTAGCATGCTCGTAATAAAAATTGCACTGCATAAAATTAAAAATAGGAGATATCGAAATGAATCGGATATATCAGAAGAATAAATTGCCATATGTAGTATTAATCGACAAAGTGAGCAAAATGCATACGTTACAACATCAGGATTAAAGGAATTAACGAAGAGCAACCAGTAGCGTGTCTCCGATGTACAGTGTGCGACTACTGTTTCGTCCCAAACTTCTTTACATAGATTACTCGTAGAATGTCTACGTTCTTTTACGAAACACAGGCTATTTTTAAACATAACAAGATTTTATTTACAAAGGTACAATGTTACTTGGGTGACTGAGATTGTAAGTGTTGTGACTGATTCGTGATTCGTTTGATTCTGTCTGGTTTCGTGTGGTGTTGCGTGTTTTATAGTTCGTGGTGTGGGCGTGACTTGTGGATGTGTCTTGCGCATGATGGCTGTCTCCTCTTCCATTGGTGATTTGATTATCGGAGGGTGTGTCTTGGTTTCGGTGGGTGTTGATGGAGAGGGATGTTTAAATAATTTGGAAGTTTATGGTTATTAGGGTTCGGGTAATGAATTTTAAGGACACCGAGTCTCGGGGATGTTGGACATAAAGAAATAAACCGTCGTCCTCAGACTCGGAGGTTTGCTGTTTTAGGGTGCGTATGGGTGGCGGATGTGCTGCGTCCGGTTTATTGATGGAATGAAAGTTTCGGGAGGCTACAGGCTAATTGTCTCTATGTTTGCGTTGGAGCTGTTAAAAAAGGTAAAATATTGTTCGGGTATTCAGGCGGCCTTGAGTTATGGGACCATAGTCATAAAGAACTAAACTAATGTCTCCTAGTCGCGGGCCTGCGGTCTAAGATTAGGATTTTTAGGGGACCGCGAGCCAAGGAGCCAGGGTTGTAAAGGAATAAACCGTAGTTTCCTTGACTCCGGCGTTCTGGTATTTGGGAATGAATGGAGAGAGTGAACAACTACAACGACATTCCGACGAGTTAATCCGAAGCCCAGATGCGCATACCGTGAGAAGCAGATTCAAGATGTACCGATATACCGTACCTAACTGCAGCTCTTCTTCAGTCGTGTCCGCTCCCGACGCGTAGGTATGCATACGCATAATCATATAAAATAACAGTAAGTTTAGCAAAATAATATATGAATCGTACAATCAGCTATTTTCAAAGACACTTTAATCAAGATATATAATTTTTTAGAATATAAATTGAAAATTATGAAAAAAATTCAAATAATCGTAACAGTAAATTGCAGTATGTGTATAGAAATGGATGACATGGAAAGGACGCATAGAGTACAATGTCATGATTCAAGATATTAACGAAAATCATCTAGTACAGTCGTTCCGATCTAGCGAACGCAACTACAAGGCGGCACCAGTCGTGTCTCCCCCAAAGCGTAGGTACGCATGCAGACAATCATATAAAATAGCAATTAGTTTAACAAAATAATGTCATAAGCGTACACTCAATTAACTCCAAACACACTCATTCTGAGGAATACAATTTTTTATCCTAAAGATTTAAACTTTTGAAGAAAGTTTAAACTGCGAAGGGATACACACGGTACAATATTATGGATAAAGGAATTAATGAAGATCATCCAGGAGTGCGGCTTCGACCTGCAGTACGCAACTACATGACCTCGCCAGTCGTGTCTCTCAAACAGCGAAGGCACGTATACAGATAATGGTATAAAATAACACTAAATTTAACACCACAATGTCGCAAACGTGCACTAACTTAATTCCAAAGGCACTTTTACTATGAAAAACAAATTTTTAATCTAAAATATGAAAATTCCGAGAAATATCGTAAATTTCTTAACTGCATATTAGAGTATGTATGCATAAATGGGAAACTGGGAAAAATTGCATGCGGTACAATATCAAGGTTAGAGGAATTATCGAAGATCAAATAGTAGCGTCACGCCGTTCTGCCGTACGCAACAAGGATATCTCGCCAGTCGTGTCGCCCAAACTGCGTAGGTACGTATACGGACAATCATATAAAACAACAAGTTTAACAAAATGACGTCATAATCATACGCTCAGTTAATACCAAAGACACTCTTAATAAAAGATACAATTTTTAAAAGTTTAAATTAAAAATTTCGAGAAAATAGATAATATCATAACAGTACATAGCAGTATATATACATAAAAGGAAAACAGCAGAAAAGTATGTAGGGTACAATGCAATGGTTAGAGAAATTAACCAGGACCATTCAGCAGTGTCGCTTCGAGCTACTGAGCGCAACTAAAGGACACCGCCAGACGTGTCGTTCCGGTAGCGAAAGTACGTATACAGAACATATAAAATAACAGCAAGTTTAACAAAATATTGTCATACACGGACACTTATTTAATTCCAAATACACCTTTACTACGGAATACAATTCTTTAAAATAAAAATTGGAAATTTTGATAAAAATTAAAAATATCATAACATCAAATTACATTATGTACATATAAATGCAAAACTTGGAAAAATTGAATACGCAATAAAATCAAGGTTAAGGAAATTAACTGAGGCCATCAAGTAGAGCCGCTCCGTTCTGCCGCACGCAACTACAATTCCTCGCAAGTCGTGTCCCGCCGACAGCGTTGGTACGTACACAATCAATCATATAATGTAACAAAGAAGTTAACATAATATTGTCATAAGCGTGCACACACAAAATACCAAAGGCTCTTTCATTATGAAATACAATTTTTTAATATAAAAATTGAAAGTTTTGAAGAAAATTGAATATATCATAATAGTAAATTACAGAATGTATAATCAAATCGGTAACTGGGAAAGATGCATACTGTACAAAATCAAGGTTAAAGAAATTAACGAAGACCATCTGGTATGCCGCTCCGTTCTGCCGTACGCAACTGCAAGTCTTTGCCAACTGTGTCGCTCAACCAGCGTTGGAGCATACACTGCCAATCACACGAAATAGCAATCAGTACAAGATGATAAGGACATAATCGTACACTCAACTACTTCCAAAGACATATTTACTGCGGAAAACAATTTTTAAATCAAAAATTGAAAATTTTGACAGAAATCAAGATCATACTGTAGTGTCCTTCCGATCTGGCGGACGCAAATGCAAGAGCACTCCATCTGTGTCGCTCCGGAATCGTAGGTGCCCATACAGACAATCGTATAAAGTAACAATAAGATTGACAAAACAATGCCACATTCGTACACTAAACTAATTCCAAAGAAACTTTTACTGTGAAAAACAGTTTTCCAAACCAAAAATTTTGAATTTTGAGAAAACCGAAAATATCATAACACTAAATTGCAGTATGCATAACGAAACGAAAGACTGGGAAAAAATGCATACCGCACTATTGCATAGCCAAAGAAATTAACAAATATCACACAGCAGCTTCGCCCCGATCTAGCGAAAGCAAATATAAGACCATTCCAGTCGTGTCTTTCTGGACGCGTAGGTACGTATACGGACAATGAGATAAAACAAAAATGAGTTTACCAATATATCGCAATAAATCTGCACTCACCTAATTCCAAAGACACTTCTCCTAAGAAATAAAATTTTTTGGAATAAAAATTGAAAATTTTGGAAAGAAGACAATTATCATAACTGTAAACTGCAGAATATATAAATAAGTGGAAAACTGCGACGGAATGCATACGGTAGAATATCAAGCTACGAGGAGTTATCGATGATCATACAGTATTGTCGTTCCGATCCATCGAACGCAACTACAGGACATCGCTAGTCGTATCGCTCGGGCAGCGTAGGTATCTATGGAGAAAATATAATAATACAATCACGAATTCAGCAACATATTATCATAAACGTTCACTTAAGTAATAGCAATGACACTTCTCCTAAAAGATACAATGCTTGTAATTATGAAATTGGAATCTCGAAAATAATTGATAAGATCCTTACAGTAAACTGCAGCATCTAGAAATAAATAGAAAATTGGGAAAGAATTCTTATGGTACAATACAATGTTAACACGTTGAGTGCGGCGCCGATTGCTCTAGACTTTCCGCTCAGCCGGCAGCACTCGGCTCGGTGTCGCCTTAGCGCGTGAGCACTTGATGCCGAACGCTGCCTCCTTACTACGCTACGTAGTAACACTTCACTGGACCGAAAAGTGTAAACAGAAGTTTACTTTATATCACTGCTTGGTTTGAGGTTTTAGCTGTGAGAATGGGTCACTCAATGCCGATGTATACAATTTATAAACATAAGATAATGGGGCGGGAAATGCCAGAATGGCCAAAGATCGAACATCAAGAGACGATCAGTCGAAAAAAGCCACGAGAGTGTAAAGGTTCAGTGCAGCAGAGAGAATTCAGTTTTAAATTTTTTGGAAAAGATTTGTTACCTATCAACTAAAAATGTTGAGGGAACAAAGCGATAGTGACTCATCGAGTGAGATATTAGTACCACGCAAACGTAGGCGTGCAGTACCATTGCCTTCTTCAGGTAGTAACTGTGAATCCGATAGTTCACTAAGGGATATCGGAACTAGTGATCCAAACGAGTGGTTTGAACCGCGAGGCAACCAACCAAATATTATACCTTTCACAAGTCCCCATGGTGCCAAACTTTGTGCTGAACAAGTGTGACATTGTAAAAAAGTAGAAGATTTTTGTGTGCTTTATGTGACGGAGACCATGTTTGAACATATAGCAGAAGAAACAAATATTTATGCCGCACAAAGCAGAGTGGACTCCGATCGTTGCAACAAATGGGTGCCAGCAGATAAAAATGAAATAAAGCGGTTTCTTGGACTGATTTTGTGGATGGGATTAGTAAAACTCCCATCTTTGAGTCTCTATTGGTCCCAGGATCCAATGTTTGGTCACACATTTCCACAAAAAATAATGTGTAGAGATCGCTTTCAAATTCTCATGAGAATGTTGCATTTTGCTGACAACACAAGAGTTGATGCTTCCAACCGTCTGTCAAAGGTTGAATTTGTTCTAAACGAACTGAACGCAAATTTTAAGAAATATTATGAACCCACCGAAATGATATGCATCGACGAGTCGATAATACCATTCCGTGGACGGATTGTACTTAGACAGTACATGAAGCAAAAGAGGCACAGGTATGGGATTAAAATATTTAAATTGTGCTGCAGTAAGAATTATACCTACAGTTATCGCGTCTACACTGGCAAAACATTGGACAAAGAAAATATAACACCCACAAATGTTGTTCTGAATTTGTGTGAAGATTTGTTTGAAAAAGGCCATACTTTATGTACAGACAATTATTCTACGAGTGTAGATTTAGCAAACAAATTAATATCAAAGAATATGCATTTGATTGGTACCCTTCGGCCAAATCGAAAAGAAAATCCAAAGGCAGTTGTGACAGCCAAACTGAGACGGGGAGAAGTTATTGCAAAAGAAAACAGGAACGGAATTACCGTCATGAAGTGGAAGGACAAGAGGGATGTTTTAGTTCTTTCAACCAAACATTCTAAAGAAATGGAAAACGTAACAACTAGAACAGGGGTTTCCTGTAAACCAAAAATGATTATTGATTACAATAAAGGAAAGACGCCGATTGATCTATCCGATCAGATGAGTTCCTACAGCAGTCCACTTAGAAGAACATTGAAGTGGTACAGAAAATTAGCCTTCGATCTTCTTTTGAATACTGCTGTTGTGAATGCGATACACATGTATCAAAATGTAACGGGGACAAAGATATCAATTACAATGTTCCGAAAAAAATTAGTAGCTGCTCTCGTCCAACATTCACACGAGCAAACTCCAGTTGAGGCCTGTACTAGTAGACGTATCCACAAACTTCAGGAAAAAGGACAGACTCATACAGTGCGAAAATACTGTGCTGAATGTTATAGCACGAATGCAAAAATGAACGGGCGCGACATAGCGAAGAAAAACACAAAAAAAGTTGTTACCTACTTTAATATGTGCAAATCCCAGCCACATTTTGGTTTACAATGTTTTAATAAACTTCATTAAGTTTTAACTTAAATTTTTTATTGTCATTTATAATTTAACCCTTGACAATGCCGGTCTCATGCACTGATGTCGATCAAACGAGAATTTCACAGTCAGTCCCTAGAATCCACGCCACATAAACGAATAATCCATTGCCGGCCCAGGGACCGGCGCCGCCTGAACGAAAAGTCCACTGCCGGTCCCTAGGGACCGGCGCCGCACTCAACGTGTTAAACATATTAACGGAGATCACACACTAGCGTCGACCCAATCTACCGAACGCAACTGCAGGACCACGACAGTCGTGTCGCTCTAGAAGCGTAGGTTCGTGTGCAGTCAGTCAAGGAAGATAACACGGAATTCATCAAGATATTGTCATAAACGTACACTCAACTACTTCCACAGACACATTTTCCAAGAAATAAAAGTTTTTAAACCAAAAATTGAAAATGATGAAAGATATCGACAATGTCGTAGCAGTATATTACATACTGTATAAATAAATTGAAAGCTGTGATCGAATGCATATGGTGCAATATTAAGGTTAAAGAAGTTAGCAAAGGTCATGCCATAGTGTCGCCCCGATCTTTCGTGCGCAACTACAAGACTACTCCACTCGTGTCGCTCCGGCAGCCTACGTACGTATACCGACAATCGTATAAAATAACAATAGGTATAACAGAATAATGCCATAAACGTACACTCAACTAATTACAGAGACACTATTCACAGAATGTACAATGATTGATATTAGAAATTGGTAATTTTGAAAATGATGAAAGAATCAAAACAATAAATTGCAGTATGTATTACAAAGTAGAAAACAGCGAAAGTATGCAAAC
>NIJG01000727.1:46645-61204 GCA_002201625.1 Euglossa dilemma | reverse complement strand
TTCAAAAACGTTGTCGATAAATATAAGTAGTCTATGGAGACTTGTATAAACGCATATTTTTTGCAGAGAATGTATAAACGTAGAAATAAGGAAGTAAAAAATGTGAAACGTTCGCAACAATTTCTTGACCGAGGTTTTCGAAAAAAATCTTAACATCTTTCTAGGACCAAAGAAAGCTTCTATAATAGATCCGCTCCTGCTATAAATTCTACTCTAATACACCGTAGATATATAATAAAATAATATAAATAATATAATAAAATAATTAAAATAATATAAATAATATAATAAAATAATACTTTATAAACAATTGCATATTTTATATTCGCATATTTTATTTTTGCATATAATATTTTCCACGTTTAAAGTAATAAATTATTTATGACTATCGATAAATTACGGGTAGAATTGCCATAGATAGTTCTAAAGAAAAATAAATTACATCCACGTGACAAATTTCTTTTATAGAACAGGTTAAATGCCTATCGGGCATCGACGATTATGTAAGTCGTAGATTATGTTAGATTATGTTAAAATTACAAAACGTGCACGTGCAAATTGTTGCTCTGTTTTACAGATATGTCGTGCACCCATATCGATGAGTGAAAGTGATATTTAAACATTTGAATGGAAATAGATAGTGAAATCTTTCACTGGGGCTTTCACGACTGGTACATACATATATGCAATCGATATCAAAAGAACAAGGTATATACCCGGAAGCTTTTGTAAATACTAATACAGAGCGTGTACAATTACAGGTGTAATTGACAATTTCACGAGAACTTCATCTTCAGTTACCATTACGTCTAAAAATGCCAGGTAATAATAAATAATTACTGTTGCAATAAATACATATTGTTGTTACGTAAAATATTAGATTGTTCAGAAAGCCATTTCGTTTTTTTTCCAACAGAGAATTTAATTGTATTTTTTCACTACCGACTTCACACTTAAAAAAAAAAAAGAAAAAAAAATGAAATGACTTTTCGATCAAAACAATAGTTAGATACATGAGAAATTCTTTTTTAAAAAGTACTTTTAAATATTTTCTCATATCTAAAACCTCAGAGTTTATCTAATAAAATTATAAATGAATTTGTTTTACGATTGTCAAAGTCCATCGAATACGATGGACCATACTTTGGTTAATAATTTTCAATTTCGAAAAGTGATATACTGAAACGAATTCAACGATTATGAAATTATGAAGTTTAATTTTTTTAACACCAAATTCATCATTTAGTTTCATTTAATGATTAATCTAAAACAACTTCACTTGCTTCGCTGGAAAACAATTATGGAAAATAATATCTTGAAAAATAAAAATAGAAATATTATATTGAAATGAATTAATGAATAAGCAACAATTCAGTTTTGAACCATCGCTCAGAACGTTACATAAATCATTATATTACAAATTATTTAATTCAATTTTTTGGTGACTAAATTCATAGTTTAATTTAATGATAAATCTAAAACGATTCTAAAAGTTTAAATAAATGAATTTAAAAAAAAAAAATCTGAACGGTCCACTTGCTTGGTTAAAAATTAATTGCAAGAAATAATAAACATATGGTAAAAGATAAAAATAAAATAATTAATTCCACATTAATCGTGAATCTTAAAATAAAATGAATCTTAAAATTTCTAAAAGCCTAACATCGTTTTCTTCATTTTGAAGCATTCCTTATATAATAAAGTATATATAAAGTAATAAAATAAAAAAAATTTCTTATATAATAAAGTAGGAAGACTTATATACTGTTGTAATACTGATTTAATATATTTTATATCTTTCGCTGACTACTATGAGCCCTTGAAAATTGGACCCCTTTTTTTTTAACACCCTGTATATTTCGTTTTACTATTCACCCTTCCAATAATGTGATTTTCCTAAATGTTGCCTGGAAACTGAATACATATTACAAACATCTATACGTGACTTGTATGCTGAGTCATCGACTGCACGAATGAGACGTTAAATGATTCATATGCCGGGTCATCGGTCTCAAATGTATTAATTGATTGTTGTTGTCGTCGAGTGACGTTCTAGGATAGTGCCCCGGTCAGGGTTACATGATCTGTTTATAGAATAAAGCGATTAACTCCACTTTTTTAATTGTTTACAAGTTTTGTATTAAAGCACTTTATCTATGTTTAAATTTCTGTACTTAAAATAAATTTCTACTTTCTATTTTAGGTTAGGTTAAACGACTTGGCAAATGAATGACTCACGTTTGACGAAATATTAAGTTCAAAACCGATGGATGGCAAATTATCTTACTACATCATTTTTCTTATATTATATTACTTATATTTTTCATATTACGTTAACTTTGACTCTTTTTCATAAATTCCTAATTTAAGAATTTTGATTTATAGGATATTATTGAGGGGTTTACTTTAATTTAAATTACTTTCATTGTTTATGTACTTTTATTCTTTTTGTGCTTTATTTTCCTTCTTTTTTTTTCGTTACTCTGTGATATCTGCATTGCTTTATCCTTGAATATTTTATGTTCTTTTTCTTCTACATTCTTTATCTTTATATCCACGCAAAAACAAATATTATAAAAATTTACAATTATTCCATAATGTCAAGCTAATTTCCAATAAACAAAAAGATGGTTCATTGAAATCATGCAAATATGATGACAACTTGGCTGTCAGTATATTATGCAGAAATTGTATGATGATTACATGATAAAAAATTATCCATGTAACCACAGTGAACTAGCAACATCTTTTCATGAAATCGTTTCACAGTCACCTGTTCATCTCCTCGTTCTTATTTTCACGTATCCTATAGCGAAAAATCAAAAAAATTAAATTAAATATGATAGTAAACAATATTGTAAAATGTTTGGATAAAACTTTGTGTAAGAAATGAGGTTATATTAGAATATACAACTTGAGTAACACTAATGACTAGTAAATATATCAAGCAGTATTAATAGTCACAATCTATATCCAAAAAAATTGTATTACACAACAGTAATATTTTCAGTACTATTGACTATTATTATTATTCTATTCTGGTTAATATTAATTTATATGCCAAAAATATGCAATAAGTGTATTAAAATAATTAGAAAAATATTAAATATATTGTAGTAATCGAAAGTTTAGTATTTCGATATGACTATGATTTAAATTATAATAAATTCTAAGCATTCTTTCTATAGTAACTTGTAATTTATTGATGGTCGGCTAACATTAATTTATAATTCGATATGCATTTGTAATACGATATCGCGTGATGTGGTAGAGGATATATTTAAATCAACTCCGGTAACACCGTTCAACTCTGTTGATTTCTCTTGATTTAGAATTTAGCAAATTTATAATAAATTATAAATGTCAAATTTATTAAAAATTAAATAATATTAAAACAATAAATTATACCTACTTTAACGCCTATAGGTAAATCGTAATTCTTATAAAATAACTTCACATATTGTACTCAGATGGCAGAAGCAGACATAGCAATGTAGCCGCGACGATATTACTATCAGTTCGATTTAATGAACGAACTGATTTATATTTTATTAAAATAAATTTCGTCTTTAAAGAATGTAATGTGAAAATCAATAAAGCAGAGTGGTAGGAAAAATATCTAGTTTGGAAACTTTTGAAATAGAATCCCCTAGTGTTGTGAAGTCTTGCAATGTTTAGAGAAACATAATTTTCCTATTCAGCAAATTTTACTGTTGAAATCTATGACACTGTCTTTAGGTCTTTTAATATAAAGTTTTAATATAAAGCACCAAAGAGACATACTTCTAATAAAAGGGCCTATTATTTCTTTATCTCTGATGATACAGAATAATTCAGTAACTTTGATCAGCTTGAATATCTCCATTATTTTCAGAGTTATGGGAAAGCTTTGTTAACAAAAATTGTATGGTTTGGAGAGAATCTTCATTTTTTTTTAATTGCATGCTATGTTTCTTTATGTCTAATAAAATAATGAATGTTTAAATGATATTAACATCTAGTACAGAAACAAACAATCAGACTTACATTGTAAGAGATGCTCAAGATGATATTTATATCAATGCAACATTAGAATGGTCTTGTTGAAGCATATAAGTACATTTATCACCAGATCCTACAATATTTTGTATTAATATACTTAAAAAATTCTAAATCACAACACTAGTCAAAGGGCATTTTATTGCTTGAGCCAGCAATTCCAAAGTACCCACATTTTCTGTTTTCTTTCAATTATTTTTCCAAATTGTCTTTTAATTTAACATTATTGTCATTTCATTTGTCATCTTTTATGATAGAGTTTTGAAGTAGTTTTAACTTTTAAAAAGGAATTTAAAAGGCAATTTTTCACTGGCATCTGAGACTTTAAGAGATGATGTTAAATTAAAGAAATAGAAATAACGTCATCAAATATCTTTCCATGTTTTTTCTAAATTATAAAAACAATAACTACATATCAAGCTTTTTCCACTGGAAGGTAAACACATAGAAAAAATTTGAAAACTATATTATGCTTAGAGTCTTCTGGAAAAAAGAACGCATTTCGATAGGAAGCATTTTGAATTATTACTCGCCAATATGTATAAAACAATATTTTAATCTCAATTTCGAAAGACCTTTTAAAAATTTGGATTAAGTTGAATCACCAAATTGAAATTATATCGGTAATAACGTGGCCGTTTGCTCACTACATCATCACCACTAGCCAACCAATGGCAGAGAAGTCAATGAAGTTGTCAAGTAAGAAACTGAAAGCGGCAAAAATTGAAATAGATTTTTTGTGCTAGATAATATAACGTAAGGGACAGTCTTCTATTATGTATGCCTTTACCAGAGCCCAGTTTAATACTGGCAATGTATATTCCATGTATATTTCTAGCCTCCGCTAGACGTCGCTTTCGATCTCAGTCGGTAAAGTTGACTGTGGTGTCGCCACAGCAGCTTACGATGTATCGATTGTCAATGTTCACTTCAATGTCTTCTTCGAAAAAGCACGAACTGCGTAAATTACCAGTAACTACAATCTTTTTGTATATTTAGATTTTCAAAGTATGTATTGTTTGTCTGAATTCTTGGTGCTCGCGCGCTGAACTCATCGATTAATCATATATTTCACAACGCGAAACCTTCCGTTTGACATTACGCTCGAGATGGTTCGATAGTATCGAGGTTTTTTGGCAGGTCGAAAGAAAGATGTCCCTCGATGGTAGATTAGAATGTTATTAGTCATTCGGTGTCGTGTTTGTAAGTAAATATCAGCTGGATGCGTAGAGAAAAACGTAACGTGATTCCGTGACAGCGCGTAACGGACGTAACTGTTGAACATACATCTATCAAAGAATCTACGGCGAAAATGGGCCTTTTCCAGACTTCCTCGCCTTTCGACGCTGACGTCGGTGAGTAGCAGACTTCTCCCTAGCCTTAATTCACTTATAACGACTGCTTTGCATCTTGTTTCTCTAATCGTAGGAAAAAAATATTTTTCTTCTCATGACAATTCTTATCCGTTGTTTCTCCTTATATTCGTTTGATTCCTTCCTTTTTTCTTTTTTTTTTTATACGACATCGAAATTCCACGTTTGATAGATGCATTAAGCGGTTGTTGACATTTGACCTCCAATTAAGACACCAGATTTTACGAATTACTTCAACCTCGTTTTTGTATCACCTTGACTGATTACTTGCGTTATGTCTACGAAAATGTTAATTCGTCGCGATAAAGGCACTATACGTGACGAAATATTCGAGTTGCTTAAATCGTAGAAATTCCGCGATTCTTGTTCAACTGTACTTTTTGGAATTCACATACATACAGAGCCAGATTTCTCTTTAATGTGTATTATGAAATGCTTGATATAGCAGCACCTTTTAATATCTGTGCAACTTGTTGGGAAGATAATTGTTGTTATAAGAATATATATGAAATTGATATTTAATAATGTTATTATATTTAACGTATTTATTGTTTTCAAGTTATATTGAATAAAGAAAAAAAAAATGATTATAGATATACATTATCTAAACGGTAATTTAAATGTTTAGTAGCATTTTTAATTTGAACTATAATTACAATTAGACAAAAGAAACTGATATTATTTTAAAGTATCACTTGGTATTTTGATAACGGAATTGATTGTATCATATAGATAAGAAGTTAAAAGAAATTAATGTTATGATTTATTAATTACTTTATAGATGATGCAATAAAATACTTATTAAGAATGAAAAACTTATTATATGTAATCATAATATTTTATGACAAATCTTTTTGCCATAGAAAAGGCAACCAGTGAGAAGAACATATCTACAGAATGGGGGAAAATATTGGATATTTGTGATAAAGTAGGAACCTCTTCCCAAAATGCAAAGGATTGTTTACGATCAATTGTTAAAAGACTATATTCTCTAGATCCACATATTGTTCTACAAGCATTAACAGTTAGTATCTTTTTAATTATACATGATTTAAAATTATTCTGTAATCAATAATCATTCAATTTAAATTTAGTTATTAGATGTTTGCGTCATCAATTGTGGAAAAACATTTCACTTAGAAATCGCATCAAGAGACTTTGAGAATGATCTAAGAAAACTTGTTAATCATACTGAGCCACAAATTGTTGAGAAAATGAAGAAACTCTTAAAAAAGTGGGCTGAAAATGATTTCAAAACTGATCCCCAGTTAAATTTAATTCCTAGTTTATATAACAAACTTAAAAATGAAGGTCATACTTTTCCTTCTACATCAGATACGGTAAGTTCTCTTGCATTTGAATTCAAACATAAGATTCCTATTTACTGCAAAACACGTATGGTTGCATGTACTCTTTTATTTAAATAGTAGTAGATAAGACTATCACTTATTGATGTGCTGCTGTGTTTTTCCTGTAACCATTCATCAAATGAATTATTCCATTGAATCTCGTGGAAATATTTACGTACATTAATAGACTACTTTGTAGAAGTTATTTTATTTTTATCAAGGTGTCATAAAATAAAGTTTAATGTAAATAACTGTTATAATCAATAAATTTATTTTGAATTTTTAGCCTAAACGTACAAGTGTACTAAGTAAAGATCCAAATGTAGTAACGGATTCGCAAGAAGAGGAAGATATAGCAAAGGGTACCTTTATATTTTTAAGTAATTAATCATTTTTCATGGGATTCTAAGATTAAATAAATTATTTTTCTTTTTAGCCATAGAACTTTCACTTAAGGAAAGTAAAGCTCATAGCCAAGCATCCTCTTCTCATGGTTCACCAGCATCGAATAAATACACCAGTTTATATCCTAATGTAAGTTCTGCACTTGGTGCTTCGAGCAATTCCGAAGGCAGAAAGGTCCGTGCTCTATATGATTTTGAAGCAGCAGAAGATAATGAGTTAACATTTTTTGCCGGAGAAATAAGTATGATTTGAATTTTTTAACAAATTATTCTTGAACAGTTACATTTTAATTACAGCAAACAAACAAACAAAAAATGCAACTATAATAAATCTATTGTGCAATGATCAAGTTATAGTTATCAATTGAATTTTAGTTAACATTTTGGATGATTCTGATCCAAACTGGTGGAAAGGCAGTAATCAAACAGGAGAAGGACTATTTCCCTCTAATTTTGTTACTGCAGATTTATCTATGGAGCCAGAACAGTTCACAAGTAAGATATAAAACATTTAAAATTATTTGTATNATTAGTTAAAAAATACTATGTATGAATACAGAGTTAGAACACAGTAACAAGAAAATGGTTCAGTTTGCTGAAGAAGTAGAAGTGAAAACAGTAAAGAGGGAACCAGAAGTGGTCGAAGTTGAAATAGATGAAAGAAAAATGGATAGACTTTTACATTTATTACATGAAGCTGATCCCCAATGTGATACTTCAGATCCGCAAGAAATGCTTGATTTAGAAGGTAGTATATTTATATTATGCATAATACTTTGTATTATATTATTGTTTATACATTTGATAAATATTATATAACCAAATTATTTATTTCAAATAATGTTTTACAGAACAAGTTACTGCAATGGGACCTTTGATAGATGCAGCTTTAGAAAAAGTAGATAGGAGGCATGCACAGCTAACTCAATTGAGCTCTGATTTGGTAGATGCTCTTAATTTATATCACACGTTGATGCGAGAACCTCCACCGCCTACGCCATCAAATTATACTCTACCTAAGATGCCACCCCACATAAATCCTTATCAATTTCAAAATCAGGGACCACCACCACCACATGTAAGAATTTAGTACAGCTTTTTATTTCTTTTCGATAAATAATATTATTATTTAAGTTACAATGGAATATCTTAATTTCTTGACAGATTTTTAATGGAGTACCTCCACCGCATCAAACTTCCTTTCCTATTGGAGGTGGTCCATCTGGACCATATAACACCACAATTCCAAGTAGTGAGTACATGGGGCCTGCAAGTATGCCAAACATGGCATTACCACATTTTCACGTGCAACCAGCAGGTCCGCCGCATCAACATCCTCCAGGACATCCTCAAGGTCCACCAATGCCAGAACAAAGCACTCTCCCTTATCCCCATCAAGGGTATGTGTTAATATAAATATGATATAGACTATTTAAAATATTCTTTTATAGTATATTTATTCAGCGTATATATAATATGTATATATTGAGCTTCCAAAATTATTTTTTTTAATAAAGTATATTATACGAGGAAATAACAAGTCTTTAAAAACAAAATGACAGTGTGTATGCAAAGCATTTAAGGAATAAGACAAAATATATAATAACCCCTTGCGTGACCAATAAAATTAAGAAATCGTCCAAAAAATATCTTTCCTTTTGTTTAAATTAGGTGAATTTATACTAAAATAAAGGAAGTAATTATGGAAAGTAAGTAACAATATTTTAATGCACAACAGTTGAAAAGAACTAAATTTACAGATACATACATCATGTTCAATTACAAAATGTCTATAAATTTAATTGGACATGATAGATTTGAAAGCAAGAAATATACATAATACAACATCACAGTTTTTACAATATAACCAGGTATATTTTTTCTAATTTTTTATCATTTCTCTCTCTCTCTTCTTTTTTTTTAATGAATCATTTTTTTATCATTTTGTGCTTTTTTGAATGAATCATATCAACCTTTGACAGTCATAGACTGGTCACATAAGGGGTTAATAAAAACATATTTATAATAAAAAAAATATTGTTAAAGAAGCACTTAATAATATGCAACAGATATCCACCTCAAACTGGTCCTGTGCCAGGACCATATGGTCCACCAGGACCAACAGGACCTCCGGTAAGCCAACAACCTCAGTATGCTCCGCCAAATGGGCAGCACATGATGTAAAAGGATGCTACATGTTTCAAACTCATCCTGTACTGTAACTCAAGCTATACAATATTACTATATTATAATTATTTAAATAAACATACCCAAAGTAGCCAAAGATACTGGGTTTTTGATGGAAGTTTTGCATTCGAAACTTACCGTGTAAGCTTATTATGTAGGCACATACACGATGAGGTGATTAAAAAATGCATTAGGTAAAAAGCGAATTATTTTATTAATATTTTATTGCCATCGATATGGCACGTATTTTTTAAAAAGCGTCTTTCTTAATCTCGTGATTCAGATTTAATTAACACATTCCTTTGATTCAATTAATCTCTAACTTCTTTATTTCGCGTTTCAACAGTATAACTTCAAATGTGACACTCACAGAGTGTTAAAATGCAAAATAATGTGAAAAAGGCAAAAAAAAAAAAATATATATATATTCCAATATAAAATCATCGATTTATAAATACTGATATATAATTTTTAACTTTACGGTGAAATTGTATCGCGTAACAGTTTATTATACTTATTTATGGTACGTTGTATAAAGTTTATCGTATATTTTTAATAAGTTAAAAAAAAAAAACTGCACCGTCGTTTAACGTATAACTACGATAGTACACGAAACTGTACACGACAAATGGTGGAGACTGTATCGAAAGCACGACCGTATTTTATAGTTTTTTACTGTCATTCATTCTTAACAAATAACAATTGTAAAGAAGCCTTGAAGTACGATTGTTACAATATGAAAATCCTTTTCTTAAATAAAAAGAGAGAAAGAGATAATTAATCATACTAGCTTCGAAGAAAGCAGCTCGAATTAAATATTCTTGAAGTATAAATCTAAGAGTAATTATCACGACAAGACGTCTGAACTTGGTCTAGTCTGTCCACTGTGTATAATAAAACTATTTCCTATTAATTGCTTATCGAGCGATCTGCGAGGAACTTTTTATGAACTGTTAATACATAATACTCGCATAGTTGCGTTCATACCGTCGTAACGGTGACCCTGTCTGTGTTAAAAATGAAAAACAAGAAAAATATAAGAAGAAACCGAGGAAGACGACCGTATTCTTTTAAAATTACATTACAATAAGATTTAAAGATTTAAAATTAGAATAATACGATTCTCAAGGATTTCTTTAATAGGCCTTTATTTTTAAGATATTTATAAGTGAAGTTTATATTTCGAGGTTAAAAGGTGATATTATTAATGTTTGTAGGTCAAGAGAAAGTTTTAGTAGGTCAACAAATCACTATTAAAGTGTAATTTAAGATTTGTTGAAGTACAAAAGTGAGGGTCTATTAAGGAAAATAATAAACCCAATAGATCATCAAAGTTACTTTGTGTATGTGAAACATTGTAGGAAAGATATTTCATAGAAGACGTTCTGCAAGAAACATTTAAAGAAAAATGTGTTAAATTAACAGAATTCCAATTTGAGAAATTGAAGTTTTATATTTATTTATATGGATTTCATATAAATTACATAACATATACTGATAAAATATGTATAATTGTGCATTTTAAAATCAATTATTATGTTTATCAATTTTAGTTTAAAATAATTTATATTTCTTAGAAATCAATTAAAATAACTAAGTAGAACTGTTCTTTTTTTCTTTTTTGTGTGTGTATTGTACTTTAAATTCAGTTTCTCTTTGTATATGTTATTTCTTTTAATTCCTTAATGATAAATAAGTAATAAATATCCACATGTCTGAAAATGAAACTGACTGTTAATGTAAATAAGTTGGAAAAGATTTAATTAAAAAATGGGAACAGTTTCAAAATTTAATATAATTTAAAGGGGCTGCTCTATATNGTGAAATATGAAAAATATTATATAATTAATTTTACGTTATATTATTATTTTATTTATTTTTGTTTACTTATTTCTTCCAAATAGACATAGAACAAAGAACAAGGATTTATTGCAATTTACAACCACATAGATTACAAAATAAGTATTTTCTTTAATAACAAAGGGATAATTTAAAGTTGAAATATTTCTGTAAAGAAGAAAAATAGCTCATTTTAAAAAATATTGAAAAAGAAGGCAGTAAAGATATACTCATTATTATAACGTATAAATTAATAATTGATTTTTTAATTTTTCGAACTCGTAAAACTAAGCAGCCTCTTTAATGATTCGATGTAAAGACAGGGCGCGTTAATACGATAGTGCAATATATACTTGGTTGACGCAGAAATTCAAAAGATGAATAATTGCGTCGACAATGTGTAGAAAAAGGAAGATCGTGTAAAAATCTTGTAAAACAATATCAGCAAAAAGAAATTAAGTCAGATACGGATATAATAAGCGGAAAAAAGAAACTAACGAGGTAGGAGAGAAACGTGTTGCTTTTTTGTAATGACTGTGTACTGTACTTTGTATATGTACCTAAAAAAAGAAGAGAGTGAGAGTGAGCGTANAGAAGATGCAGAGAAAGTGAGAGAAGAATAGATCTTATAAAAAAGAAAAAGAAAAAGAAAAATAGATGTAATTTACATTGTATATGTTACGTTGCCATTAAACTCTCATTATTTACGTAAACGATAGTGAATTTTTTTGTTATATTTTTATCGGAAGAGTATAAATCATGTTGTCAAAAGACTGAAATTTATTTTTTTAGTATTCTAAGAAGAATAAAACTAAAAGTAGATAGGTTTTCTTGGATCATCTAATTTGGATATCTAACGTAAAGAGTAAGTGACAGGAAATAAATTACGTATTTAAGTTTAAAAATATAAAAGAATGTATAAAAGGTAATTTGAAAAAAATAAATATAGTGCATGTATTTTTAATGCCATTTTTTCGTTGAAATTGTTAAAGCTATTTAAATAGAAGTGTATTTTTATTTTAGATAATTTAGAAATTTTTATTGTTCTAATAATAAAAAAGTTTCTATGAAAAAAATTCCAAAAAAACTTTTCTTTAAGCGCATGAATATTTTAAGTGGAAAATTACCTAATTAATTTTATTAATAAGTACTTAGAGCTTTTCTGGTAGTCCCCATACATATGTTATTCTAAATTAAAAATTGTGCGTGATATAATAAATTTTTAATCCTTTTATTTTTTATAGCTTCATCTACATAATTAAATTTCTTGATAAAATGTTTTGAACGTAACAATACAGATAAATCGAAATTAAAGTATAAAAATAGAAAAACTAATAAAAGTAAGTTCTTTTTTAAAAGATTGTGTAATCTTTTATTAAAATTTTGCTTTAAGATATGTGTTTTGATAAATATGTTATTATGCTTCGATTATTTGTTAAATAATTCAGTTTTATCAGTTAAGTAACTCAGTTATCTCTGTTAAGTAATTATTTAATTCCTCAACATTCAATGAATCAGTATAATCTTTAAAAAAAATGTACATCGATAAAATAGATTATAAACGTTAATATTATGAAAACTGTAATAAATGTTAAAAAGAAACTTTAAATTATTTCTGTATAAAGAGTACAAAAAAAAAGTACTAAATTAGCTATTTTTATTTTACATTTTTTATTACAGCAATAATGTTAAAAAAAAAGCAAGTTATAATTACATCTTTTTTCCAATTTCTGTATATAAATTATTTTATTATTACGTATAAAACACACTGGCAAAATTAATTCTGATCTTTGAATACCTTGTATATTACATGTACATTTTATATAGAAATAATAAAACATACATATATAGATATATGTTTTTTGTTTATTTGCAACCTATAAATTTATAATACGATTTCGAATTACATGTCCATTAATTTAGTCAGCTATGTGTCTACTTATTAAGAAGTAGACCAATGAATAAGGGATACATGGTAATTAAACATTTTATACTCTCACGTAAGTATTTTGTCACCAATGATTTATTTTTCTTTCTTATCACCCTATATATGTAGTCTCAATCAAATCGTACGAAGATTGCTCATGACATTTACGTAAATAGAAAGATCACGCGTTTCACTTTTCATTCCACTACAAATTTGATGCCACTCGATAAATCGTTTGTTGTCAAACGTTCAGCAAATCACTGACAAAAATTCATAAGTAGATTCTAGTGACATATGCAGATGCTCTTTTTACACGATTCTCTATAATTTTCCTTTTTTTCTCTCTCTCTCTCTTTCTAGATTTTTTCATTACCGTTTATTATTTTACATTCTCGATATATCGATGCTCGTCGGCCTTACGATCGCTTTTACCTCGATTGCTCTTACAATAAGCCGCGATTCCCAGGAATCATTCGAAATCTCGTCATCTTCCCTGAACATGGTTATCCGGCACTGTTCTTTCGTTCTTTGTGCACGATCCACTCGTTACTCGAGATTTATGGCTGGCGCTGCGGTAAATTTACCACAAAAAGCTATCGTTTGGCAGCACCGTCGTAAATCGTGGTTCTTTGCGTTTCTATGAAAAGCTGACAATATTTAAGACGTCGAAGACGATTGGAATGGCATACCGAATAAAGGAATGCCGAAAGAATAGTGATTTTTATTTCGTGTTGTAACAATATGGAAATTATTTTTGAATATCGTTGAATTTCTGTGAGGAAAGGTTAGTTTATATATGAAATGAAAATTATGTATAAATTATGAAAATTATATATATATAAATCGTTACTTGAGTAAAAATATAACGATGAAATGTAGCGATGTAATATTTGATATGTAATATAACAAATAAAATAAAATTCACTTTTAACACCCTTTCAGTAGTTTCATGATTGATCAAGGAATTTTATTATTGCGTAATAAATACAGGTAGCCTAAAAATATAAGAAATTATTGTTGAAGTGGATTTAGTGCAATTATTGAAGTGGAAGTTACTGTTGAAGTGGACCTTAGTGGAATTATTGTTGAAGTTCATTTTCTACGGAAATTATATTGATAATAATAAAAAATTATATTGATAATAATGGCAAAGAGAAAAACGATAAACGAGATATCGTCATTGAGGAGAAAGAAACAATGTACTGAACGCAATAATAACGTGAGAAAAGGAAAAAGTAGAGGCGTTAATCACGACATTAAAGACCATGATAATTATTGAAGAACAGTGGCAATAATTACTGCAAACATAATAAAATTGACACGTAAGCGAAACCGCAAATGCAGACGACTATGTTGATTGTTATTTATGTTAATGATAGAAGATTCTGCTAATATAAATTTTACACTGCTAAAGATTGTTATAAATACAGTAAAAATCATAA
>NIJG01000725.1:70609-85595 GCA_002201625.1 Euglossa dilemma | reverse complement strand
TAGTCGCATGTCTAGTTAATATCACGTAACCAAAATGTTATGCTTGCACACCATGATATCGGTCGAAAATAACATCAAAATACTGAAACTTCCAAGAAGCAGCGTAAACATAACCTATTATTTAAGTTAAAAGTTAGCTCTCCACGATGTTAGTCGAAAATGTAAATACAACATACAAGCTCTCTAAGACGAGTGTAAACCTAACCTATTATTAATGTGAAAAAGTTTGCGCACCACAACATTGGTCGAAAATATAAATAGAATAAACGTACTCTGTATAAACAGAGTAAACGTATCCTATTATTTATGTAAAAAGTTTTGTCGTCACAATATTAGTCGAAAAAATAGATAGATTACTCGAACTTTCTAAAAACTGCTTAAGCCTTAGCTATTACATATTTTTAAATGTTTACTCGCCGCAATATCAGTCCAAAATCACAATAGAGTACTCAAACTGTAAAAGCAGCGAAAACCAATCCCATTGTCTATGTAATACTGTTTGCGTACCACGATATTAGTCGAAAATATGAATAAAATTCACAAATTGTGCAAGAACAGCATAAACCTAACCTATTATTGATGTAGAAAGATTGATCGCCTCGATATTAGTCGAGTATATAGAATACGCAGACTCTCTAGAATAGGGTAAACCTAACATATCACTTGACAGAACAAGTTTGCTCGGCATAATATATGTCGAAAGTATAAATGGAATACTCAAACCTCAAACACGCAGTACAAAGCTTACCTATTATTTGTGATAAACTGCTTGTTCACCATGATTTCTGTCTTAAATATCAATAGAATATTCAAGCAATCTAAAAATAGAGTAAGCCTAAGCTATTATTAATGTTTCAATGTTTGATCGTAGCATTGTTAGTCAAATGTATAAATGGAATTCATAAACACCCTAAAGACAGGGTAAACTAAACCTATTGTATAAGTACAAAAGTTTGCTCGCCATGATTCCAGTAGAAAATATAAACAGAGAACACAATCTCTATAAAAACAGACTAACATTAACCAACTATTTATGTAAAGAAGTTTGTTCGCCCAATATTATTCTAAAATATGAACAGAATACAAAAAATCTCTAAAAACAGAGTAATCATATTCTATTATTTACGTAAAAAGTTTACTCGACACGGTATCAGTCGAAAATATGAATTGAGTACACAATATATCTAGAAACAGTGTAAACCTAACCTATTATTTATGCGCAAAAGATCGCGCGCCACAATATTAGTCGAAAATGTAAGCATAATACAAAAACTATCTAAGAACGGGTTATACCCAACCTATTGTTCACGTAAAACAGAGAACCTGACCGGCTATTGCGACAATTAGTGTCGGTGATTGATCGTGTAGTACCTGCCACTAGGGCCTAGCGACACGGGCCCCATGGGCGCGGGATTGAGATACGCCCATTCAGCGCAGGGCATGGCCCACCTTACCACGCACCTACCAATTAGCTCGTAGACTGCAAGCCGTATGCGCCAACCTTGGGCAGACCGGGAACTTTCTAAATCCCTACAGGCTCTGCAGACCAGCGTCCGATACTGCGGACTCCGAGAACCAAACCCATGCAAATTGTATTAATGGAAAGCTCTGTTTAAGGTAACAATGTCAATGTTGAGTGCGAAACCGTTGGAGAATGTAATCACTACTTTCCAGAACCCCACCAATGAGAAAGTGCTACCACCTATCCTGTTATTCCGAGAGTCAAACCAGGTATTCCGTAAATAAAATTACTGTATAGTATAGCCAACGGACACCTTAATTCACGTTATGATTATAAAAGTACAGAGAAAAACCGTTGGAGAAGTTTACCCCTAATTAATGGTCTACCTGCCCAGCACAGTCCAGTCCAACACGCCCGCCCATTTAATATATTTATTGTTGGCATTTAAAAATGTTATTTAGTTATTTGCAGTTCTGGTTAAATTTCTGCATGTGCATTTGATGTATCTACGTGAACGTAACCCAAACCCGAAAAAGTAGGAGAAACATACCCAAGACCTAACAGGACCGCGACAAGGCAGACCATTCCGCACGTCCATTAAAAGTATACGTTAATGCCATTTAATAAATCAATTTATTTATTTCCTGTTTCTGCTTAATTTCTGCATGCGCGAAACACGTATGTCCGAGAGCCTGGTCCAAATCCAAGAACCAAACGGAATACCACCCAAAACCTAACCAGCCGTTACAATGCAGACAAATGCTCCAGCCCATTTAATGTATTTGTTATTTTCATTTGATAATAGAATTCAGTTATATCCTGTTCCTGATTCTTTTCTACATATCCGAAGCACGTACATCCGAGAACCTCAACTAAACTCGAGAACATATCCGAAACCTGGTCATAACCTAATCCGCCCGTTACTTGGCAAGCAAATCCACCCTACTTATTAATGTATTTATTATTTGCATTTATCAGTTCTATTTAGATACTTCCAATTTCTGTTTAATTTCTGCATGCTCGACACCCGTATTTCGAAGAACTAGACCAAAACGCG
Organism: Euglossa dilemma; assembly: GCA_002201625.1. NCBI lineage: Eukaryota > Metazoa > Arthropoda > Insecta > Hymenoptera > Apidae > Euglossa > Euglossa dilemma. Next base: position 83,076 of record NIJG01000725.1, on the reverse strand, counting down.
AGAACCTAAATGAAACCTATCCAAAACCAATCCCGCCCTCTCTAAGGCAGGAAAATACTACCGCCTATTACAAGTATTTAATATTGGCATTTCATAATTCTGTTTAGTATTATATAATGTATCTGATTCATTTTTGCATGTGCAACACATAAATGTCCTTGAACCTTACGCAAATCGGTGAACGCAAGCGAAACTTACCCAACACTTAGCCCGCCCAGTACATGGCATAATAATACACACGTCCATTTAATGTATTTATTATAGGCATTAAATAATTCTATTTTGTTATTTCCTGTTATTCCGAGAGTTAAATCGTTCGAGTGCGTACCATCTCTCTTCGGATTCGAACCGCTATGTCAATAGCTTCACCTATCCTACCAATCTAGGACATACTGGTGTCAAACCACTGTTCGACATGTCCAATGGATTCAGAGGATGAATATTACAGTAGTGGGTCAAACTGATGGAGAACGTTACCACTAGTTAGAGAGTCAAACTTTTTACCCAAGACTTTACATTCCGAGAGCCTAACCCGCTGAGCGAGAGCCTAACTCGATGTTCACTGAAACAATTTATTATACATTGTAGAATATGCGCGGCTCAATTTCGTATCTGGACAGCAATGATGAGAGACAAACCGTTCGAGAACGTTACCACTTGGCATACAGTCATTCTTTTCACCGAAGATATATAACTGCTGAGAACCGGATTAGTCATTGCGAAAATCAGACTTCGAATTCCGGGAAGAAAAGCGATGGACATTGAACATAATGGAGGGCTGTATTTCAGGTGTGAATGGCATAGACGAGTGTCTATCCGTCAGAGACCGTAACCTCTATACTGTAGAACCACACCGCTAAGAGAATACCTTCACCTACCCTGTCATTGCGAGAGTCAAACTAGGAGTTCCGCGAGTGAAACCACTCGATAGTATTATCAATGGACACCTTAACACACGTTGCGAACATTAATGTCGCAAGGCAAACCCGTCGAGAGCGTTACCACATGGTAATGCGTCAAACTTTTTCCGTAGACCTTACTTCCCGAGGACACGATCGGCTATTGCGAGAGTCTAACTTTATGTTCACGCAAGAAAGTTAGTGGACGATGTAGCAGCCGGACACCTTACTTCTGTTTATGAATAGCAAATTCGAGTGTCAAATCATGGGAGAAGATTACCACTAATTGTGGAGCCAACCTTTATACCGATGACCTTGCCTTTCGCGAACCTAACACGATGTAGCGAGAGTCTATCGACATGTACACAGAGACTCATTAGTGGACATTGGAGCAAATGGTCAACTCAGTTTCATATATGCGTAGCAAAGTCGAGAGTCAAACCATTCCAGAACGTTATCACCTACTTTGGTAATCGAACCGCTATGTGAATAGCTTAACCTATCCTGTTATTTCGAGAGTAAAACGAGGAATTCCGAGAGTCACACCGCGGTGCAGTATTCGGCATATTCTCAGTAATTCAGGCTACGAATATTAAAGCAGAGCGGCAAATCGTTGGAGAACGTTAGATCAAACTTTTTACAGAAGACCATATAAACAACAGGATATGTGAAGATATGGACCTAGCGTTTCGAACTCTGAACATTGGTGATTACGTTCTGGAATGGTTTGACACACGGCTTAGCCATTCGCATTTTAAATAGGGCTCTCCATTTTGTACAATGTGCAATCCCTTATTTCCTGGATTATTCAGTCCGACTCTCGCAATAGCCGTTCAGGTTCATGAAAGGAATAGGCGTTGGGTGCAAAGCCTGACTGTGTAACGAGTGGTTATGTGATCCAGCGATATGAATTTCAACTTTACTGCTCGCACCGTGAATTGAGGCGACTATTGCCAATCCTGTAAATGGTCTCATCCCTGGAATAGATGGTTTGACTCGCAAGGTAACAGGATATATGAAGCTATTGACTTAGTACTTCGACTCTTAAAAATGTGGCAATGTTCTCGAACGATTAAATCCAGGCCTTTGTCATGCATATATGAAATTAAGACATCCGTCTCATAGAATTACACAGTGGGTTAAGTCCATGGATGGTAATATCTTTAGTAAAATGTTTCACACTCTAGCAAGTGATAACGTTCTCAAGTGGCTCGACTCTCGACATTAAAATTCATACCGTGAATTAGTTTGTCGATTGATAATAATATGCAGTAGTTTTATACGACATCCTAGTTTGACTCTCGGAATAACAGGATAGGTGATGGTATTCTGATAGCCGTGAGGGTGTTGAAAGTAGTGGTAACCAACTCCATCCGTCTGACGCTCGACATTGTCATTCGTGTTTTAAATGAAGCACTGTATTTTGTTCAATGCTGTATCGGTTGGTTCCCGGAATTGGTTGTCTCACTTTTTCAATATCAGGTCAGGTTCTCCGAAGGTATAGATCTTCGATGAAATGTTTCACCCCATAAATATTGGCATCGTTATCCAAATGTCAGGATCCCTGACTTACTGCTCATACCGTGAATTATGGTGTCTATTTCCAATACTGTACAGTGGATTAAGCCTCGGAATAGATGGCCGGATTCTCGGAATAACAATATATGTTATGCTCTTGACTCGGCAGTTCGACATTCAAGAATAAAGTAACATTCACCATCGATTTCATCCCGACCTTGCCATTATTCATACTTTAACTAGACCTTTCCATTATTCACAATGTGCAGCTGTTTAGTTCTCGGTTTTCGCACTTTCGCTCTGGTAATAGCTGATCAGTTCCTCGAATCCTATATGTCTTCGGTGGAAAGCTTGACCCTATTACAAGTGGCAATGTGATCCAACGGTTTCAGTCTCTACTATAATACTCGTACCGTCATTTAAGGTCTCCCTTGATAATACTATACATTGGAGTAACGCTCGGAAGGCTGGGTCGGACTCTTGGAAGAACAGAATGGGTGGACCAATTGACTTTGTGGTTCGAATCTTAAAAATGTGGTAATATATCCGAATGGCTTGACTCTCGATTTTTCTATTCATACCGTGAATTGCGATATCTATTGGCAATAAGGAGCAGTGCATTAGCACCTGGATCCCGTAGTCTGACTTTTCCAATGACAGGATAGGTGCAGGTATTGATTTAGCCTTCAGATTCTGGAAAGTCGTTGTAATGGTCTCCAGCGGTGTGACATTTCAGTTTGCCATTCTGGCTTTATATAGAACTATCTATTATGTACAGCATGCAGTGGTTAGGTTCCGTGTATACGCAGTCCGATTTCCGCAATAGCCGGTCTGTTTCTCGAATGGTATACCTCTTCCGTGAAAAGTTTGACGCTATACCAGTGGTAACGTTCTCGAACCGCTTGACTCCCAAATTTGCTTCTCATACATAAGATTGAGGCTTGCAACATGACAAATGTCCTGTAATCTGTTTCCGTGACCATTAAATGATGCTCCGCGCAGCGGATTATGTTCTCGGAATGTAAGGTCTCGGTAAAATGTAGGTCTTTATAATTAGAGGTATCGTTCTGTATCGGCTTAACTGTATACTGTAATGCTTAAACTGTATATTACGGTGTTCATTGGGCATACTAAATAGTGGTTCATCTCTAGGAAATCCTGGTCTGACTCTCGGGATGGCAGGACAGGTGAAGTTATGGACTCAGCGTTTCGACTCTTATAAAACGCGGTAACGTTCTCGAATGGTTTTTCTACCGACTTTGTTATCCAAACATGAAACTCAGCTATCCGTCTGCTAAAGCATCCACTAACATGTTTCTATGAGCACTATCATCAGCACATGCAAAGCGAGTTTGGTTCTCCGAAGGTAAGGTCTTCGGCAAAATTTTGACTCGGAACCAGGTAGTATCGTTCTCGAAGTGTTTGACTTTCGACTTTAGTAGTCCTATCGTCTACTAAGATGTCCATTATTAATATTATGAAACGGCTTTTCTCCCGGATGTACTGGCTTTTCCCTCGGAATAACAGGATAAGTGAAGGCATTCTGTCAGCGGTGAGGATCTGGAAAGGAGTGGTAACTGTCTCCTTAGACTCCTGACTTTGCTATTGATACATTAAATATGGCACACCATTATGTATATTGTTCTTGGGTTTGGTTCCCGGATTTTGCAGTCTGTCTCTAGCAATAGCGGGTCAGGTATCGAAAGGTATATGTCCTCCGTGGAAATTTTGACCCTATAACACTCAAGTGGATTCTCTTTCGACTTTACCATTCATACCGCGAATTACGAAGTTTGGTGCCAATTATGAACATTGCATTGAACACCGGAATAGGTTGTTTGACCCACTGTGTATGGAGATAAGTGACGCTGTTTACTCAGGGGTTCGACTCTGATGATTGTGATAACATACTCATGCGGTTTCATTCTCGATTTAGCTACTCGGAAATGAAATGAGAGTGACCATCTTCTACTATGTCCACTGATTTGTTTCCGTGAGCACTAAGCGCGACACCAGTTACAGTGGATGAGTTTCTCGGATGGTACACTCTTCAGTATTAGTATTATCCCCCTACCAATTGATATCGTCCTCAAATCGTCTCACAATAATATTCGCACGGTGAACTACAGTGTTCACTGTAATAACGTGCAGTTGTTTCGCACGCTGATGTCCTAGTATGATTTTCGGAATAGCAGGATAAGTGAATGTATTCACTTGCGGGTAGGTTGCCGAGAGTAGTGGTAATCGTCTTCAACTGTTTGACGCGACGCTCGACCTTGCTATTTGTATTTCAGGTAGAGCTCTACGTGCTGAACAGTATAATATGGCTTGGTTCCCTAGGTTCGCAGTTTAACTCTCGCAATTGCCGCTAAGGTTCTCCAATCAACTTCGATGAAAGGTTTCACACCATAGCAGGAGGTAACCTTCCCATCGGTTTGACTCTTCATATTTATACTGCGAATTATGGTGTCTAGTTCCAATGCTGTTCAGTGGGATGGCAAGCTGAATAAGATGATAGGTTATGCTTTTGTATTAGCGGATCGACTTTCAAGTTTGTGGTAACGACCTCGAAGTATTTGACTCTCGATTTAGCTATTCATGCATGGAATTACGGTGTCCGTCTGCTACAACGTCAAAAAATTCCTTTACAAGTACATTAAGTAGGACCCCGATATTGCTGTTTACGTTCGCGGATGATAAAGTGACCGGTAAAGTGTTTGACTTCATAGCAATTGATATCGTTCGCGGAGGGTTTGGCTCTCTACATTAATACCCTTATCGTCAATTAAGGTGTCATCTGATATTATTCTACAGTGGATTGACGCCCGTATGACCCTTGGAATACCAGGACAGGAGAAGCTATTGACTTAGCGGTTTGACTCAGAAAATAGGTGATAACATTCTCAATCCGCTCTATTCACGATTTTGCTATGCCTACATAAGATTGAGGTAACCATCTGCAAAAATGTATACAAGTTTGACTCCATGAACATTAGATTGTACTACCGCTACATCGTGTTATGCTAACGCAAGTATGGGCCTGTGGTAATAGGTTTGACTCAATACCAAGTGACATCGTTCTCGACGAGTTTAACTATCGGTTTTAACATTCAAGCCGTTAAATAAGATGTCCATTGGTAATACCATGCATTTGTTTCACTTCCGGATGTCCTGACTTTACTCTCGCAGTAACAGGTTTGGTGTTGGGATTCAGATAGCGGTTCGACATTCAAAAATGTGGTAACGATCTCGAACTGTTTGGTTCATTATTTCTCTATTCATATATGAAATTAATCTGTCTGTCTGCAAACATGCCTACCAATTTGTTTCCGTGAGCACTTAGTTAGAAATTCGCTACAGCGGATTAGTTTCTCGGATGGTAAGGTCATCGATTAAAGGTTGGGCCGTCTTGCAATTGATAATGCTCTCGAATGGTTTGACATTCACCATTAATATTCGCACTGCATGGTTATGGTGTCCATTAGTAGTGTTATGCATCGGTTTGCCGCCCGGAAGTCCTCTGTCGACACGCGGAAGGGCAAGATAGGTGAGGGTACTCACTTACATGTGAGGCTCTGGAATGTAGTCGTAACGGTTTTCAACGGTTTCACTCCATACTCTACTATTCATATAATGACGACAGCTCACTATTGCCTATTCTATACAGGGGATTGACTCCCGGAATGCCGGGTTTGTCTCTCGGAATCTCAGTATATGTGAAGATATTGACTTAGCCGTTCTACTCTCAATGAAGGTGGTCACGTTCCCGAAACGTTTATCACTCGACCTTCTAATTCATACATGAAATTAAGGTGCCCATTACTAAAATGGAAACCAATTGGCTTCTCTGAACACGAAGTTATACGCTCGATGCAACGGGTCAACTTCTCGAAAGGTAAGACTTTCGGTAAAAATGTTGGACCCTATACCAATAGGTAACGATCTACAACGGTTTGACTCTGTACATTAATATTTATAACGGGAAGTAGGGTAATTAATGCCGATCCTGTGGAGCGGATTTACTCCTGGAATACCTGGTTTGACTCTGGGAATCATAGGATAGGTGAAGCTGTTAACTTAGCCGTACGACTCTCACAGAAGGTTATCGTTCTCGAAAAGTGATACTCATGATTTTGCTATCCATGTATGAAAATAAGGTGCCCGTCATTAAAATGAATACTAATATATTTCTCTGAACACAAAGCTATACACTCGATACAGCGGGTTAGTTTCACAGAAGGTAAGGAATTCGCAAAAAGAAGGATTTTATGCCAATTGGTAATGTTCTCCGAGGGTATGGCTCTCTACTTTAATATACATACAGCGGATCGATGAGTCTATTGCCAATAGCTTTCAGTGGACTTACTCCCGGGTACCTGGTATGTCCCTCGGAATCACAGGATTGGGTAAGATATTCACTTAGCTGTACGACCCTCAAGAAAGGTGGTAACGTCTGTCAACGGTTTAACTCTCGATCTTCATATTCAGGCATGAAATTATTGTACCCATGCCTAGAATCAATACTAATTTGCTTCGCTGAAATCGAAGTTATACTCTCGATGCAGCGGGTTAAGTTCTCGGAAGGTAAGACTATCGGAACAATGTTTGACTCCATAACAATAAGTAACGTTCTACAACGGTTTGGCATTGTCCTTTAATATTCATACCGTGAATTAGAGTGGCTATTGCCAATACTGTTCAGGTAATGGACTCCTGGAATACATGGCTTGACTCTCGGAATCACAGTATAGTTGAAGCTATTGACTTACCCGTTCGGCTCTCAAGGAAAGTTCACGATCACGATCGGTTCGACCCACGATCTTCTAATTCGGGCAATAATTAACGCGCCCGTCACTAAAGTGTATACTAATTTTATCACGTGAAAACTAAGGAACACAATCGCAACTGCGGGTTGTGTTCTCCGAAGGTAAAGTATTGGGTAAAATGAATCACTTTTAACAATTGATATTGTTCTCCGGCGGTTTGACTTGCAACATTCATATTCATGCCGTGACTTAAGGTGTCTATTGGCAACACTGTTCAGCGGATTTAATGCCGGAATACCTTGTTTGACTCACGGTATCAGAGGATACGTGAATCTATTGACGTTGCTGTGCGACTCTTACGAATGGTGGTAACGTTCTCGTACGGCTTGATTCTCGATCTCGTTATTCATTCATGAAGTTAATGTGCCCGTCACTGCAATGCGAACTTATTTGTTTCTCTGAACTCGCAGTTATACTCTCGATACACCGGGCTACGTTATCGCATGGTAACGTATTCCGTAAAAAGAACGACTTTATAACAATTGGTAATCTTCTCCTACGATTTGACTCCCTACTCTAATGCTCATTGCCTAGAATTAAGGTGTCTATTGCTAATACTGTTCAGCGGATTTACTGCCGGAGTACCTGGAGTGACTCTGGGAATCACAGGATACCTCAAGCCATTCATTTAGCAGTTCGATCTTCCTATTCATACATGAAAGTAAGATGTCCGTCTGCTAACATTTCTACTTATTTGTTTCCGTGTGCACTAAGCATGACACTCGCTGCAGCTGGTTTGGTTTTTGGTGGGTAAGTTCATCTGTAAACCTTTTGACTTTCTACCAATTTCTAACGTCCTTAAACTCTTTGACTCCCTACTGTAATATTCAAGAGTTGAATCATGGTGTCAATTGCCAATACTGTTCAGCGGATTATCCACCTTGTTTGGCAACCCCAATGACAGCGTAAGTGAAGATATTGACCATGCCGTTTGGCTCTCAAAGACGGTGGAAAGTTTCTGATGTGATTTGTCACACGATTTTGTAATTCATACATGAAGCTATCACGCCGATCATTAAAATCTCTACTAATTTGATTCTCTGGCTACGAAGTTATACTCTCGATACGGCGGCATAGCTTCGCGGAAAGTATGACCTGTAAAAGTTTGACTCTATAGCAATACGTAACGTTCTGCAACGGTTCGACTCTGTCCTTCGATATTTATACCATGAATCAAAGTGTCTGTTGCCAATACTGTACAGGACAACTACGCCCGGTAAATCTGCTTTGGCTCTCGGAATCTCAGGATAGGAGACGCTACTGTCTTAAGCGTTCGATTTTCAAAGAAGCCGGTAACGTTTTCGAACTGTTTCACCATCGATCGTCTAATTCCTACACGAAACTAAGCAGCCCGACTATAAAACTTATACTAATTTCTTCCTCCGAGCACGAAGTTATACTCTCGATGCAGCGAGTTAGGTTCTCCGATGTTAAGGCGTTCGGTAATAGGTTTGACTCTATACGAACAGGTAACGTTCTTCAATGGTTCGACCCTGCACTTTAATATCTATACCCTGAAATAGGGTGTCTAAAGCTCGTACTGTACAGCGGATTTACCTCCAGATTTCCTGGTTGGTCTCTGGAAATCACAGGATGGAACAAGCTATTGACTTCGCAGTTCGTCCCGCACAGAAGGTGGTAAAGTTCTCAAACTGTATGACCCTCTATATTCGTTTTCATACACGAAATTAAGGTATGCATCACTAAAATGTTTACTAATTTGTTCCTCTGAATACGATTTTATACCCAAGATACAGCGGGTTGGGTTATCGTAAGGTAAGACTTTCTGCAAAGAATTTGAATCTACACTAATGGGTAATGGTCTACAACCGTTTGACGCACTGTATTAATATTCATCCCCGCAGGGGCTGCGGTGGGTCTTCGGGCTCCACTGCAGTATGGGTCTGACGGTCCCACGGTGCCCGAGTCGGCCGAACCTAGGCCGAGTGTGAGCAAGCACCTCATTCAGGAAGTAAGGTGTCCTTACGAAGGGGTATGACCGGTACGGCCCTGCATACACCGGTACCTCGGGAACCGGTTCGAGCCCTGGGGCGGGCGGGCCTCGGTCCGTCCCCCCCGCCGGTTGCTTGGGTTGGCCTCGAGGGGGCAGTGGTAAGCCCATATCGCGGGCTAGGGGACCCCGTCTTCGGACGGGTTAGATCTCCCACAGGTGAGCGGCGTGAGATCTGCTCGGGCGCTGGCCTGCAGAGCCGGTAGGGATTTAGAAAGGTCCCGGCCGACCCAAGGTTGGAGCAGCGGTACTTGCGGTCCGCGGGCTAATTGGTAGGTGTGTGGTAAGGTGCGCCACACACCGCGCTGATTGGGCGTATCCCAATCCCGCGCCCATGGGGGCCGTGTGATTTAAGCCCTCGTGGCAGGTATCGCACGTTAAATCACCGACACTCGTTGTATTAATATTCATACCGTGAATTATCGTGTCTATTGCCAATGCTGTTCAACCGATTTTTGCCCAGAATGCCTGGTGTGACTTCCGGAAAGACAGCATGGGTAAAGCTATTGATTTAGCTGTGCGACCCTCTAAGTGGTTGGTTACGTTCTGGAACTGTTCCACCCTCGATCATATTATTCATACATGAAATAAAGGTTCCCGTCACTAAAGTGAATACTAATTTGTTTCTCTGCGCACGAAGTTATACTCTCGATACAGCGGGTTAGGTTTTCGGAACATTATACCCTTCGGTAAAAAGTTTGCCTATATACCAATACGTAACGTTCTACAACGGTTTGAAACTGTACCTTAATATTCATACCCTGAATTAAACTGTATATTGCCAATACTATTCTGCGGATTTACTGAAGGGATTCATGGCTTGACTCTCGGAATCACAGGATAGGTGGTGCTAATGATTTAGCTGTGCGACTCCTAAGGACCACAGAAACATTCTGGAACGGATTGACCTTCGATTTTGTAATTCATACGAGAAACTATGGTACACATCACTAAAATGTATACCAATATGTTTCTCTGAACACGAAGTTATACTCCCGATATGGCGGGTTTGCTTCACCGAAAATAAGGCTTTCGATAACATGTTAGTCTCTATACAAATAGGTAACGTGCTACAGCAGTATGACGGTCTTCTTTAATGTCCATGCCGCGAATTAGGATGTATGCTGCCAATATTATTCAGCGGATTTGCTCGCGGTGAACTTGGTTTTACTCTCGGAAAAGCAGGACAGGTCAAACATGATATTTCGGTTACCGGCAGTAAATTGTATACTATCTCGTTCCTCTGAACATTGTGTTATGCTCTCGACAGACTGTTTTAGGCTTCGAGGAAGGTAAGGCCGTCTGTAAAAAGTTTGCCTTTATACAAGTTATTAATGTTCGACATCAATATGACACTGTACATTAATAATTATACATTGAATTAAGGTGTCTGTTGACAATACTCTTCAGCGAGTTTACCCCGGAGTACCTGGTTTGAGACTCGGAGTCACAGGATACGCGGAGCTATTGACTTAGCTGTGCGTCTCTCAAGAAAGACAATAACGTTATCGAGGGGTTTGACACACTATCTGCTTGTTCATACATGAAATTAAGTTGCACGTCACGAAAATGTACCCTAACTTGCTTCTCTGAACACAAAGTAATACCCTCGATATAGTGGGCTAGCTTCTCGTACGGTAAGGCCTTCAGTGTAAGGTTTAACACTATATCAATACGCAACATTCTACAAGGGTTTGACTATGGACATTCATATTTATACCATGGAATTGGGTCTATGATGCCAATTCTCTTCAGCAGATTTGCTCGCGGAATACTACAAATGACTCTTGGTATCGTGGAATAGCTAAATCTATTGAACTAGCAGGTGCGATGACAGGTGTTTGCAATGGACACCATAATTCTCGGTTCCAACATTAAAGTAGAGCGTCAAACCGTTTATGAACGTTACCACCTTTTACGTGTGTCGAACGGCTAATTCAACAGCTTCACCAATTCTGTGATTCCGAGAGCCAACCCATGTATGCGTGGAGTAAATTCGCCGAACTGTATTGGCAATTTACACCTTAACTCACGGTTCGAATGCTGACGTACAGCGTCAAGTCGCTGTAGATTGTTATCAACTCGTATACAGTCAAATTTTTCATAGATGACCTTACCGTCCGCGAAGCCCAACCCGTTGTAGAGAGTGTCATGCTTAGTGATCATGGAAAGATATCAGCAGACATTACAGCAGACGTAAACGATATTTTCATTTATGAATAGCAAAATCGAGAGTAAAACCGTTCGAGACCGTTACCACCATCTTCGTGACAGTCGCATAGCTAAGTCAACAGTTTCATCTATCCTGTGATTCCGAGTGTCAAACCAGGTATTCCCGGAGAAAAAGCGTTGAACAGTGTATTAAATAGATGCTTTAACTCACTGTTGGAATATTACAGAAGAGCGCCCAACCGTATAGGATCGATACAATATGGTATAAAGTCATACTTCTAACCGAATTCGTTACAGTCAGAGGACCAAACCTGCTGTATCGAGAGTATAACATGGCTTCCAGTGGAAGAAGCTAATATCAATTTTAGTGATGGGCACCTTCATTTCATGTAGTAATTGGGATACCGAGGGCCAAACCGTTCGAGAACGTTACCTTCCTCTTCGAATGTCGAACGGCTTCGTCAATAGCTTCACCTATCTCGTGATTCCGAGAGACAGACCAGGTATTTCGGAATTCAATCCGCTGAACAGTATTGGCCAGAGACACCTTAAATCATAGTATCAGTATTAAGTATTCATGTCAAACCGTCTGAGAACATAGCAAATTGATATAAAGTCACACTTTATGCCCAAATCGATACTATCCGAGAACCCAACACTTAGTTGTGATTGTCTTCCTTAGTTTTCACGTGGTGAAGTTAGTATACACTTTAGTGACGTGCACGTTAATTCACGTACGAATTAGAAGATTGTGGGTCAAACCGATCGGGAACGTTACAACTTTCCTTGAGAGCCATATGGCTAAGTCAATAGCTTCAACTATACTGTGATTCCGAGGGTCAAGCCAGGAATTCCAGGAATAAATCACATGAACAGCATTGGTAATAGACACCATAATTCACGATTTGAATACTAAAAGGGAGCATCAAGCCGTTGAGCACGTCACCATTTGCTATAAAGTTAAACGTTTTAACACAAGACCTTACCCGCCGAAAAACTATCACGCTGTATCGAGAGTATAACTTCGTGTTCTGAGAACGA
>NIJG01000725.1:22916-40274 GCA_002201625.1 Euglossa dilemma | reverse complement strand
TTCCGGGACTACTCCGCTGAACATTATTGGAAATGGAGAGCTTATTTTACGGTATGAATATTGATGTAGCTAATAAGACCGTCAGAGGGCATTACCAATTCGTACAAAGTGTTACCGAATACCTTAACTTCCGAGAACCTAACCCGCTGTATCTATAGTATAGCTTCGTGTTCAGAGATACACGTTAGTATACACTTCAGTCACGACCACCTTAATGACATCTAGGAATAACTGGATCGCGTGCCAAACCTTTTGAGAACGTCCCCGCCATCTTTGACAGTTCTACGTATAAGACAGTAGCTACACCTGTCCTGTGATTCCGAAAATCAAACCTGCTATTCCGGGAATAAATCCGCTGAACTGTATTAGCACTAGACACCTTATTGATCCGCTTGAATATTAAAGTAGAGCGCCAAACCATTTGAGGATGTCACTAATTTGCATCAAGTCAAACCTCTTACCGAAAGGCTTACCTGCGGTCAATCTAATCCTCTGTATCGCGAGTAGGAGACTGTGTTCAGTGGAACAAATTACTATAAACCTTAGAGACGGGCACCCAAATTTCTTGAATGAATTCGACGATCGAGTGACAAAGCCTTCTAGAACGTTACTACCATCTTTGAGAATGGAATGGCTATGCAAATAGCTTCACACATCCTATGATTCCGCGAGTCAAACCAGTTACTTCGAGATAAAATCTGCTGTTCATTAAGGGCATTAGGCACCATATTTCACGGTACATATATTCAGGTACACAGACAAGCCGATGAAGCACGTTACCTATTGGCATAGAGTCAAAGTGTTATTCGAAGGTTTTACCTTCCGACAATTTAACCCGCTGTATCGAGGTTATAACATCGTGTTCAAGGATGCAGGATAGTATACGTTTTAGAGCCGGCGATCATAAATTCATGTATGAAGTAGAAGATCGCGGGTCAAACATTTCGACAAAGATACCAGCTTCCATGTTAGTCGAACGTCTAATTCAATAGCTTCACCTACGATGCTATACCGAGAGTCCAACCAAGCTATCCGGCAGTAAATCAGCATTTCAGTACTGGCAATATACTCCTTAATTCACCGTATTAATATTAAAGTACTGAGGCAAACCGTTGAAAAACGCTACCTACCGGTATAGGATCAAATTTTGAACCGAAGGCCTTACCTTCCGAGAACATAACCCGCTGTATAGAGAGTATAACTTCGAGATCAGAGAAACAAATTAGTATACATTCTATTGGTCGGCACCGAATCTTCACGTAGTAATTAGAAGATCGAGGTTCAACCCGTTAGTGAGCGTTACCACCTTCCTTGAGAGTCGAACGGCGAAGTTGATTGTTACACCGGCCCTGTGATTCCGAGAGTTAAGCTAGGTACTCCGGGAGCAAATGCCCTGTATATTATTGGCAATAGACACCTCAATTTTCGATACGAATATTAAAGTACATAGTCAAACCGTTGTAGAACGTTACCTATTGCAATAGAGTCAAACATCTAACCGAAACCCGTCATTCGGAGAATGTAACCCGCTAATTGAGAGTGTAACTTCCTGTTCAGAAAAGGAAATTAATTTACGTCTTAGTGGAGAGTACCGTAATTTCATGTATGAATTAAAAGATCGAGTGTCAAACCGTTCGAGAACGTTACCACGCTCTGCGGGAATCGATGGGATAAGTCTATAGCTCCAACTATCCTGTGATTCCATGAGTCAATTTGTGTAATCTGAAAGTAAATCCGCTTAGGAGTATTGGCAACAGATACCCTAATTCGCGTTGTGAATATGAAAATAGAGCGTCACACGGTTTGAGAACGTCACTAACTGCTACAAATTCATCCGTTTTACCGAATGCCATACCGCCTGAGAAGCCAACACACTGTAAAACTTCGTGTTCAGAAAAAGAAATTAGCATTCATTTCTGTGACGGGCACCTTAACTTCATGTATGAATTAGAAGATCGGGTGTCAAACGGTTCGAGAACCTTACCACCTTCTATGAGAGAGTTGACGGCTGTGACAATAGCTTCACCTATCCTCTGATTCGGAGAGTCAAGCCTGGTGTTCCGACAGTAAATCCGCTTAACCGTATTGGTAGTAGACACCATAGTTCATGGTTTGAATATTTAAATAGAGCGTCAAACCGGAATTCCATTCCGTCCGAGAAGCTAACCCGCCGTGTCAGGAATATTGATTCGTGTTTAGAGAAACACATTACTATTCATCTTAGTGGCGGCACCATATATTCATGTATGAATTTGGAGATCGGGGGCAGACTGATCCAGAACGTTACCACCCTCTTTGACAGCCGATCGGCTAAACCAATAGCTTCACCTCTTCTGTGATTCCGATAGGCAAACCAGGTATACCGGGAGCCCATCCACTGTACACTATTGGCAATGGACACCTTCATTCACGTCATGATTATTAAAGTAGAGCGAGAAACCGTTTGAGAATATTACAAGTTGGTATAATGTCAAACGTTTTATCAATTACCGTACCTTCCGAGTACCTGACCCGCTGCAGCGAGAGTGTTGCTTAGTGTAAACGGAAAGAAATTAGTACACATTGTCTTGACGGGCAACCGAATTTCATGTATGAATGAGAAGATCTGGAGCCAAACCGTTCCAGAACGTTAACGCCTTCTTTGGGAGCCGAACTGATAAATCAATTACTACTTCAACCACGTGATCCCAATAGTCAAACCAGGTTATTCCAGGTGTAAACCCGCTGAAGAATATTGGCGAATGAAACCTTATTTCACAATATCAATATTAAGGTTGAGATTCAAGCCATCTGTGATCATTACGAGTTGGTATAAAGTTATTCCTTTACCCAATTCCATACCTCCCGAGAACCCAATCCGCTGTAGGGATTGTACATGCTTAGTTTTCACGAGACCAAATTAGAACACATTTTTGTACGCGCACACCTCATTTTCTTGTAGGTATAGGAAAATCAAGGGTTAAACCTTGCGAGATCGTTACCATCCTCTTCAAGAGTCCGACGGCTAAATCAATAGCCACATCTGTCCTGTAATTCCAAGAGTCAGAAGGGCTATTCCTGGAATCAAACACAGTGCAGTATTACCAATGTACAGGCTATTTCACGGTATGAATATTAAAGTACGTCGTCAAACTGCTGTACAGTGATACGTATTGACATTTTATTAAACTTTGTACAGAGTACCTCACCTTCCGAGGCCCTAACCCGCTTTATCGATCGTATAGCTTTGCGATGAGGGAAACAAATTACTAGAAATTTTAGTTACTGTCACCTTAAGTTTACATATGAATTAGAAGATCGAGGGTCAATCCGTTCGCGATCTTTATCACCCTCATTGAGTACAGATAGGCTAAGTCAATGGCTTTACCTATACTGTGATCCCGAATGTGAAACCAGACATTCCGGGTGCATTTTCATTGGTCGGTACTAGAAGTAGAGACCTTAATTCACGGTGTAAATGACATAGTGCAGAGTCAATCCGCTGTAAAACCATACCTATTGGTATAGACTGACACTTATTACCGTGTCTTACCATCCGAGAACGAAACCGGATATATCGGGGGAATAACATCGAGTTCAGGGAAACAAATTAATATCCCATTTAGCCACTGGCACCCTAATTTCATGTATAAATTGAATGATCGATGGTCAGGCCGTGAGAGATTGATGGCTCCATCTTCGATAGTCGAACGACTAAGTCAATAGATTAACTTACTCTGTGATTCCGAGGGATAAGCCATATATGCCATGACTGAACCCGCGTACGGTATTCGAATTACACACCCTTTATCACGATTATAAGTATTAAATATCAGAGTCAAATCATTGTACCAGGTTACCTCTTGCTATACAGTCGACCTTTTACCGAAGGCCTTGCGTTCCGAGAACATAACCCGCTATGTCGAGTGTATAACTTCGTGTTCAGAGACGCAAATTTACCCCCAGCTTTGTCGGGGCACCTTAATTTCATGAATCAATTAGAAGATCGAGGGTCAAATCATTCGGCAGCGTTACAAGCAAACCAGTCATTGCGTGTGAAAATCCGCTGAATTATAAAGACAATTGACACAATAATGGACGGCTTGAACATTAAGGTACAAAGACCAACTGAAGGAGATCATTACCAATTGATATAGAAACACTCTTTTTTCCGAATGCGTTACCGTCCGTGAATCTATCCCGCCATATCGAGCGTATACCTACGTGTTTATGGACACACATTAGTAAACTTTTCAGTGGCGGGATCCTTAACTACATGCTTGAATTAGAAGATCGAGGGTCAAACCTTTCGAGAACGTTACCACCTTCTGTGTGAGACGAACGGCTATGTCAATAGCCTCGCCTACCCTGTGATTCCGTGGGTCAAACCACGTATACCTGGAGCAAGTATGCTGAACAGAATTGAAGATAGGCAGCTGAATTCTCGGTTTGAATATTATTGCAGGCCATCAAGCCGTTGTAGAACATTAACTATTCATATACATTCAAACTTCTTACAAAATAACTTATCCTCCGAAAAACTGACCCGTTGTATTGAGAGAGTAACACCGTATTCAGAGGTACAAGCTATTATACATTTTAGTGTAGCGCACCTTAATTTCATGAATGAATTAAGAGGTCGAGGATTAAACCGTTCGAGAACGTTACCACCTTCTGCGAGAGTCGAACAGCTATGTCAATCGCTCAGCCATCATTTGACACGGAGAGTTAAACAAGGTACTCCGGGAGTAAATCCACAGAACAGTATTGGCAATAAACAACTTAAATCACGGATTCAATACTAAAATAGAGCGTAACACCGTTTGAGAGCGTAAGCAAATGCTATAATTTCAGACACATTTCCGAAGAGCTAACCTGCCGCGAACATCACCGGCTTCAGTGAGAGTATAGCTTCACGATCACAGAAACAAATCAGTATACATTTTAGTGACGGCTACTTTAAATTCATGTATGAATTAGAAGATCGGGCGTCAAAGGGCACGTTTTCCTGGAGTAAATCCAATGAAGAGTATTGGCAATGGACACCTTAATTCACGATATGAATATTAAAGTAGAAGGTCAATACGTACGTGAACATTACCAAATAGTATAAAGTCAATCCTTTTACCGGATATCTTGCCTTCCAGGAACCATTCCCGCTGCAGCAATTGTCATTAAAAGTGCTCTAGGAAACAAGTAGTAGACATTTTAGCGCACCGAGACCGAAACGATCTCTAACGGCTTGTCGCTCTACTTTAATATTCAAGCCATGAATAAAGGCGCCTATTGCCAATGACACTCAGCGGATTTGCTCCCGGAACACCAGTTTTGGCTCATAGAATCACCGCATAGGTCAAACTATTGACTTGGCCGTTCGACTATTAAAGGAGGTGGTAACATTCCCGAACGGTCTGTCTCTCGATTTCGATATTTATACATGAAAATGTTCGGTATTCCTTCATAAATATGTAACAATTTTGCTCCGATAACAACAAGTTTGATATCCGCTACAGCGGGTTAGGTTCTCCTATGGTAAGGTATTCGGTAAGAGGAATGACTTTAGTCGAACTGGTAATATTCTCCTACGATTTGACTACCTACATTAATATGCATGCCGTGAATTAAGGTGTCAATTGCCAATACTCTTCAGCGCACTTACTCCCGCGTCTTCTGACTTAGCCGTTCGGCTCTCGAAGAAAATGGTGACCCTCTCCGATGGATTGACCCTCGCTCTTCCTACTGGCACATGAAATTATAGTGTCCGTATTCCAAAATGTCTAATAATTTGTTTCCGTGAGCACTAAGCAAGACACTCCCTGCAGCGGGTTCGTTTCCAGGAAGGTAAGGTATTCGATAAAAGAATTTCATTATACCAATTCGTAATGTTCTCCGACGGCTTGAATCTCAACTTTAATATTCATGCCGGGAGTTAAGGTGTCTCTTGCCATACTGTCCAGTGGATTTAATGCCACAACACCTGCATTGACACTCGGTAACACTGGATATGTGACGACATTGACTTAGCTGTGCGACTCTGAAAGATGCTTGTAACGATCTGGGACAGCTTGCCTCTCGATCTTCTAATTCATACATGAAACTAAGGTGCACGTCACTAATAGGTATGCAAATTTGTTTCTCTGGACACGAAGTTGTACTCTCGGTACAGCGTGTTTGGTTGTCGGAAGGTGGCGCCTTCGTTAAAATGTTATACACTATGCAAATATATAACATTCTACAACGGTTTGACTCTGTACGTTAATATGAATATCGTGAACTAAGGTGTCTATTGCCAATAGTATACAGCGTATTTACTCCGGGAATACCTGATTTGACGCTGGGAACCAGAGGATACGTGAAGCTGTTGCCTTAGCTGTGCGATTATCAGAGCTGATTACGTTCTAGAACGGTATGACGCATTATCCACTTATTGATACAGGTAATTAAGGATTCGGCCACTAAAATGTATACTCCTTTGATTCTCTGAACACGAAGTAATACTTTCGATACAGATTGTCATGTTCTCGGAAGGTAAGGTCTTCGGAAAAGATGTTGACCATATACCAATAGATAACGTTCCAGAACGGTGTGGCTCTATACTTTAACATTCATAACGCTTATTAATGTGTCTATTGCCAATTCTGTAGAGCGAAATTTCTCCCGGAATGCCTGATTTCATTCTCGGAATCACAGGATATGCGAAGCTATTGACTTAGCCTTTCGATCCTGAAAGATGGGGGTAACGTTCGCAAAGGGTATGACCCTCGACCTTCTATCTCACGAATGAAGTTGATATGCACGTCACTAAAGTATATAACAGATTGCTTCTCTGATCACGCATTTATACTCATGATACAGCGGGATACGTTCTTGTAACATAAGGCCATCTGTATAAAGTTTGACTCTATAGCAGAAGGTAACGATGTACAACGGATTGACTGTGTGCTTCAATATTCAAACCGTGAATGAAGGTGTACACTGCCAATAGTGTCCAGGGGAATTACTCCCGGAATACCTGGTTTGAATATCGGAAAAACAGAGAAGGAGATGCTGCTTACTTAGCCGACCAGCACTCAAAGAACGTTGTCACGTTGTCAGACAGTTCGACGCTCGAACTTCTTAATTATACATGAAATTATCGTTCCCCCTATAAAATATATAGTTATTTGTATATCTGAACACGAAGTAATACTCGCGATACGGTGGGTTAGTTTTTCATAGCATAAGATCTTCGGTAAGACGTTTGAATTTATATCAACTGGTAATATTCTCCGACGGCCTGAATCACTACGTTAACATTCGTGCCGTGAATTTAGATGTCAATTGCCAGTACTCTTCAGAGGATTTACTCCCGCATTACCTGATTTGACGCCCGGAATAACAGGATAGGTAATGATATTGACTCAGCGGTTCGAATCTCAAAGATGGTTATTACGTTCTACAGCGGTTTGACTCTGTACTTGGACTTCTATACCGTGAAATAGGGTGTCTAATGCCAATAATTTACGGCGGATTTATTGCAGGTATACCTGGTTTGACAGTTGGAACCACAGGGGAGATGTAGCTATTGACTTAGCAGTTCAACTCTCAAGGAAAGTGGTAACCTTCTTGAAAGATCTGACTCTCGACTTTCGAATTCATACATGAAAATGAGGTGTCCATCTGGTAAAATGTCTACTTTTTTAATTCTGTGACCACTGAGCAAAACAATCCCTACAGCGGGTTAGGCTTCTCGTATGGTAAGTGTTGCCTCGTAGACCCTTCAGGTCAGGGCAACACCGACTAGACCCAAAATATTCGCTACGCGGACCAGGCCCGCACGCAACCATAAACACCCTCATTACCTCCTTTCACTCGACAGCAGCAATAAACTCATGAAGCCACTACGACCATCGCGAATTTCTTTAAGATCACAGGTTTACCTACATTTATCACCAGTACTATTTCGTTCATTCGTTACGATTCGTAAAAATATGTTTTCCCAATGTCAAGGCGCATCTGGACTTTATTGCTTGCTACGGTCAAGGGTAAAACTGGTAAATATTCGACGTCACGAAGTCCTGGGTTTTCCCAAATTTCGTCGACGTCACATCTAGGCGTTCACTAAAGACCCCACGCCATCACATTCACACCAATCCGGTGATTTTCCATGATTCCGCCTCCAATCCATTTTCCACAAATCAGAGACAACACCCCCATCCCTTACATCATTCCAAGTTTACTGTGAAGACTTGCCTGAACTGGGGAGAATAACACCATCGACAAGACAGTTCAGTACACATCACTCGTGAAACTTGTAATCATAACTCGTTACGTTACGACATTTGACTTTGTATCATATACTCAAGGAGTTTAAGTATAATATTTATTACAAAGTGTATTTCTCATTCATCACATCACAACATCCTAATTGGGACTTCAAGTCATAAAACATTTGGAGTCCGCTAAGGCAACTGAGATCGAGACAAGCTTCGATCTCAAGCCGTAGCACACAACAGTAAGGTCGTCGGAAAAAAGTTTGGCTCAATAAGAATAGATCGCGTTCCACTGAGGTGTGACACTCTACTTTAATATTCAAACCGTGAATTAGGGTGACATATACCAATACCCTTCAGCGGATTTACTCTTGGAATTCCACGATTGACTCTCTGAAGCACAGTGTAGGTGATGCTGCTGACGTAGCCGTGCGACCCCCAAGGAGGTTGGTAACGATCTCGATCGGTTTGACAATCGATCTTCTATTTCATACATGAAATTAAGGTGCCCATCATTAAAACGTATACAAATTTGCTTCTCTGACCACAATATTATACTCTCGATACAGGGGGTTTGCTTCTCGATGGTAAGGCCTTCTCTGGAAAGTTTGACTCTATACCGATAAGAAACGTGCTACATCGGCAAGACCGGGCACTTTAATATTTATACCGTGAAATATCGTGACTAATGCCCACACTGATCAGCAGAGTCACTCACGGAATACCTGATTTGACTCTCAGGATCAAAGGGTAGGTGAAGCTTTTGGCATAGTGGTTCGATTCTCAAGGAAGGTGGTAACGATCTTGAACAGTTTGACACTCGATCTTCAAATTCATTCATGAAGTTAAGATGCTGGTCACTGAAATTTATAGTACTTTGTTTCAATGATTGCGAAGTAACATTCTCGTTAAAGCGGGCTAGATCCACAGCATGTATGTCATTCTGTTAAAGGATTTACACGATACAAATTGGTTTCGTTTTCGAATGGCTTGGCGCTCAACTGTAATATTCAAGCCGAGAAATAGGGTGTCTAATGCCGACTCTGATCAGCGGATTTTTCCTCGGAGTTCGTTGTTTGACGTTCAGAATCACAGAATAGGTGTAAGTATAGGATTAGCCGTTCGATCGTCACAGAAGGTGGTAACGTCCTGGAACGGTTTGACCCTCCATCTTTATAGTTCATACATAAAATTATGATGCCCGTGCCTAAAATGCCTACTAACTCGCATCTCCGAACACGAAGTTTTACTCTCGATACAGCGGGTTAGCTTCTCGAGGGTAAGATATTCTGTAAAAGGAATGTATTTATTCAAATTGGTAACCTTGCCAAATGGTTTGCCGCTCTTCTTTAATATTCATACCGTGACATAAGGGGTTCAGTGCTGATACAGTTCTGCGGGTGTATTCCTGGATGAACAGGTTTGACTTTCAGAATCACAGGATGTGTGCAATTATTGACTTATCCATTCGACTCTCAAAGACGACGGTTGATATCGTTCTCGTACAGTTTGATACTCGACCTTCTAATTTATGCATGAAACTTAGGTGACCGTCCCTAAAGTGAACACCGGCTGGTGTCCCTGAAGACGGAGCATAACATTCCATTCAGCAGGTTAGGTTCTCGGAAGGTAAGGCATTCCGTGACAAAAATGACTTTATAACAATTGGTAATGTTCTCCGACGGATTGACTCTCTACCATAATATTCAATACGGTGAATTATATATTTCCAACACTCTTCAGCGGACTGACTACCGGTATACCTTGTTTGAATCTCGGAATCATGAAATATGTGAAGCTATTGACTTAGCCGTTTGATCCTCAAAGAAGGGGATAACGTTCGCATAGGGTTTGAAACTAGATCTTCCAATTCATTCATGAAATTGAGCTGCCCGTTACCAAAATGTATACTAACTTGTTCCTCTGATCACCGTGTTATACTCTCGGTACTGCGCGTTAAACTTTCAGAGGGTAAGATCTTCAGTAAAGCGTTTGACTTTATACCTATTGGTAGCATTCTCAAACGGAATGACGCTCTACTTTAACATTCAAATCGTGAATTGAGGTGCCTAATGCCAATCCAGTTCAACGTATTTACTCCCGGAATACCTCGCTTGAACCTCGGAATCAAGGGATACGTGAAGCTATTGACGTACCCGTCCGATACTCAATGCAGTTGGTAACGTTCTCGAAAGGTTTGACCTTCAATCTTCTAACTCATACATGAAGTTAAGGTGCCCGTCACTGAAATGAATACTAATTTCTTTCTGTGAAAAGGAAGTTATACTATCGATGGAGCGGGTGGGGTTAGCGGAAGGAACGGCATTCGGTAAGACGTTTGACTTCAAAACAGTTGGTAACGGTCTGAAATGGTTCGACGCTCAATTTTAATATTCAAACTTTTTACCAAAGGCCTTACTTTCAGGGAACATCCCCCGCAGCATCGAGTGTATAACTTCGTGTTCAGAGAAGAAGCTTAGTATACACTTCAGTGAGGGGCACATTAACTTCAGGCATGGCTTAGTAGGTCGAGCGACATGCCTATCGAGAACGTTACCTCCTTCTATGAGAGTCGAACGGCTACGACAATAGCATCACCTATCCGGTGACTCTCAGTGCAAAACCAGATATTCTGGGAGCAAGTACGGGGAAGAGTATTGGCAACTGACACCTTCATTCGCAGTTTGTATACTAAATTGCAGCGTCCATACATCTGGGATGGTTACCAGTAGGAGTAGAGTCATACTTCTTACCGAATACCGAACCCAAACCTAACCCTATCCCGCTGCATCGAGAGTATATTTTCGTGTTGAAAGAAAGTAATTGCTATTCATTTCAGTGACTGCCACCGTAACTTCATGTATTAATTAGAAAATCGAGGACCAAACCGTTGGAGAACGATACCAATTGCTATAGACAAACGCTTCACCGAAGACCTTACCCTCCGAAAACCTATCCCGTTGTATCGAGAGTATAGCACCGTGCGCAAAAGAACGAATTAGCATACAGTGTAGAGACTGTCACCTTAATTTCAAGTATAAAATAGGGGATCGAATGTGGGGACGTCACCAACTTCATTCAAGGTCGAACTGCTAAGACAATAGCTTTACCTATTATATGATTCCGAGAGTCATAAGTGGCACTCCGGGGGTAAATGCGGTGTGCACTATTGGCAATAAACACCTTAGTTCACGGTATGAACATTAAAGTGTAGCGTCAAACCGTTTGGTAACGTTATCTTTTGGTATAGAGACAAACTTTCTACCGAAGGCGTTGCCCCAGGAGAAGCTGACCCGCTGTATCGAGAGTATAATTTCGTGTTCAGAGATTCATAAATTTTTATACATTTTATTGACGGGTACCTTAATTTCATGTAAGAATTCGACGTTCGAGGGTCAAACCGTTTGAGAACGTTACCACCTTCTTTGAGAGTAGAACGGCTGTGCCAATAGCTTCAGCTACCTGTGATTCCGAGAGTCACGCCAGGTGTTCCGCGACTAAACCCGTTGGGAGAGTATCAGCATTAGACACGCCATTTCAATGTATAAATATTTATGAACAGAGTGAAACCGTTGCAGCTCTTTACCTATTGCTATGGAGTCAAGCTCTTTACAGAAGTCCATACCTTCCGCGAAACTGGCCCTCTGTATCTAGATTATATCTGCGTGTTCAGAGAAGCAAATTGGTATTCATTCTAGTTACAGCCACCTCAATGTCATGATTGACCTAGAAGGTCATGGGGCAGTCCGTTCGAAAAAGTTCCTATCCTACCTGCGAGTTGCAAAGCTAAGTCAATAGCTCCACCTATCCTGCGATTGCGAGAGACAAACCAGGTACTCCGGGAGTAAATCCGCTGAAAAGTATTGGCAATAGACACCTTTATTTACGGTATGAATATTAAAGTAAAGCGTTAAACTGCTTGAGAGCGTCACCAATTGGTATAAGGTCAATCTTTTTATTGAAGACCTTACAATACGAAAGACTATCCCACTGTATCGAGGCCATAACATCGTATTGAGTGGAACATATTTCTATACATTATAGGGACGGGCACCTTAATTTAGTGTATGAATTACATGATCGTGGGTCAAGCCCTACGAAAATGACACATCCTTCCCTGGGATGTAAACGCCTATGTCAATAGCTTCACCTATCCTGCATTTCCGAGCGTCAGACCAGATATTCCGGGCGTAAATCCGCTGAACAGTATTGGCAATGGACACCTTAATTCACAGTATGTATATCAAAGTAGAGAGTCAAACCGGTTGCGAACGATACCAATTGATATAAAGTCATACGTTTTACCGATGGTACGGCCTTCCGCGAACCTCAATCGCTTCACCGTGAGTATAACTACATGTTCAGAGGGACAAATTAGTATGTATTTTAGTGACGGGTACCTTAGTTGCATTTAGGAATAAGAAGGTCGAGAATCAAACCGATCGGGAACTTTACCAGCTTCTGCGAGTGACGATCGGCTATGTCAATAACATCAGATATCCTGTGTTTCCGAGAGTCATACCAGGTGTTGCTGATGTAAATCCGCTAAACAAAATTGACAATAGACACCGCAATTCGCGGTTTGAATATAAATGCAGACTGTCAGACCGTTGTAGAACCTTTACAATTGCTATAAATTCAAACTTTTAACCGAAGACCATTTCCTCCAAAAAACTATGCCGCTGTATCGAGATTATATCGTCGTGTTCAGCGGAGCAAATTAGTATACATTTTGGTGACGAGGACCTTAATTTCATACGTGAACTAGAATATCGATGGACAAACCGCTTGAACACGTTTCCACCTTTATTGAAATTTGAACAGCAATGTTAACAGCTTCACCTATTGTTGGGATTCCGAGAATCAAGCCTTGTATTCCAGGAGTAAATCCGCTGAACAGTATTGGCAGTAGACACCTCAATGCATGGTATGAATATTAGAGTATTGAGTCAAGGCGTCTGAGAGCATTACCAATTGGTATAAAGTCATCATATTTATCATATTTATCCGAAGGTGTTACCCTCCGAAAGATTAACTCGCTGTACAGGGAGTATGACTTCTTTTTCAGAGAATGAAATTAGTATCTATTTCAATGACGGGCACCTTAATTTCCTGTATGAATTAGAAAATCAGGGGCCAAACCTTTCTAGACCATTATCATCTTCAGTGATACTCGAACAGCTAAGTCAATAGCTTCACATATCCATTGCGTCCGAGTGCCATAGCAAGTATTCCTGGAGTATATCCGCTGAATAGTGTTGGTAATAGGCACCTTAATTCACGGTTTGAATATTGAAGTAGAACGTCATACCATTGTAGAACGTTACCTTCTTGTGTGGTGTCAAACACATTAACGAAGGCCTTACCATCCGAGTACTAAACCAACAGTATNGGTACTCCGGGAGTAAATCCGCTGAAAAGTATTGGCAATAGACACCTTTATTTACGGTATGAATATTAAAGTAAAGCGTTAAACTGCTTGAGAGCGTCACCAATTGGTATAAGGTCAATCTTTTTATTGAAGACCTTACAATACGAAAGACTATCCCACTGTATCGAGGCCATAACATCGTATTGAGTGGAACATATTTCTATACATTATAGGGACGGGCACCTTAATTTAGTGTATGAATTACATGATCGTGGGTCAAGCCCTACGAAAATGACACATCCTTCCCTGGGATGTAAACGCCTATGTCAATAGCTTCACCTATCCTGCATTTCCGAGCGTCAGACCAGATATTCCGGGCGTAAATCCGCTGAACAGTATTGGCAATGGACACCTTAATTCACAGTATGTATATCAAAGTAGAGAGTCAAACCGGTTGCGAACGATACCAATTGATATAAAGTCATACGTTTTACCGATGGTACGGCCTTCCGCGAACCTCAATCGCTTCACCGTGAGTATAACTACATGTTCAGAGGGACAAATTAGTATGTATTTTAGTGACGGGTACCTTAGTTGCATTTAGGAATAAGAAGGTCGAGAATCAAACCGATCGGGAACTTTACCAGCTTCTGCGAGTGACGATCGGCTATGTCAATAACATCAGATATCCTGTGTTTCCGAGAGTCATACCAGGTGTTGCTGATGTAAATCCGCTAAACAAAATTGACAATAGACACCGCAATTCGCGGTTTGAATATAAATGCAGACTGTCAGACCGTTGTAGAACCTTTACAATTGCTATAAATTCAAACTTTTAACCGAAGACCATTTCCTCCAAAAAACTATGCCGCTGTATCGAGATTATATCGTCGTGTTCAGCGGAGCAAATTAGTATACATTTTGGTGACGAGGACCTTAATTTCATACGTGAACTAGAATATCGATGGACAAACCGCTTGAACACGTTTCCACCTTTATTGAAATTTGAACAGCAATGTTAACAGCTTCACCTATTGTTGGGATTCCGAGAATCAAGCCTTGTATTCCAGGAGTAAATCCGCTGAACAGTATTGGCAGTAGACACCTCAATGCATGGTATGAATATTAGAGTATTGAGTCAAGGCGTCTGAGAGCATTACCAATTGGTATAAAGTCATCATATTTATCATATTTATCCGAAGGTGTTACCCTCCGAAAGATTAACTCGCTGTACAGGGAGTATGACTTCTTTTTCAGAGAATGAAATTAGTATCTATTTCAATGACGGGCACCTTAATTTCCTGTATGAATTAGAAAATCAGGGGCCAAACCTTTCTAGACCATTATCATCTTCAGTGATACTCGAACAGCTAAGTCAATAGCTTCACATATCCATTGCGTCCGAGTGCCATAGCAAGTATTCCTGGAGTATATCCGCTGAATAGTGTTGGCAATAGGCACCTTAATTCACGGTTTGAATATTGAAGTAGAACGTCATACCATTGTAGAACGTTACCTTCTTGTGTGGTGTCAAACACATTAACGAAGGCCTTACCATCCGAGTACTAAACCAACAGTATCAAAAGTATAACTTCGTGTTCAGAGAAACAAATTAGTATAAATTTTTGTAATAGGCATCTTAATTTTATGTATGAATTGGACGATCGTGGGACAAACCGTCCGCGAACGTCACCACCATCTTTGCGAGTCGAACAGCTATGGCAATGGCTTCACCAATACATTGATCCCGAGAGTATATATATATATATATACTCCCTGTATACCTGGTTTGACTCTCGGTATCACAGGATAGGTGAGGCTATTGACTTGGCTGTGCGACTCTCAAAGATGGTGATATCGTTCACAAACAGATTGTCACGCGATTCTGTTGTTTATAAAGGTAATTCTAGTGCCCAACAGTGAAAGCTACAATAATGTGTTTCTCTGAACACGAAGTTATACTCTCGATACAGAGTGGTTTCTTTTTGGCAGGAAAGGCATTCCGTAGAAAGTTGCACAATATACTAATAGGTAACGTTCTAGCAGGTTTCACGCTCTACTTTAATATTAATACCGTAACTTAACGTGTATACTGTTAATACTGCAATGTGGATTGACTCCCGCAAGACCTGGTCTAGCCCTCGCAATCACGGGGTAGGTGAAGCTATTCACTAAGTTGCGTGAATCTGAATATAGGTGATAACTTTCTCGAACTGGTGAGTCTTGATCGTCTTGTTGATGCATAAAATTATGGTGCCCGTCACTAAAATCAGTACAAATTTATTTCGCTGAAGACGAAGCACGACACTCCTTACAGCAGGTATGGTTCTCGAAAGTTAAGGTATTCCGTAAAAAGAATGACTATATAACAATCGATAATGATCTCACATGGTTTAACTCCTTACTTTAATGATTAGTCCGCGAATTAAGGTGTCTATGGCCTTTACAGTTCAATCTATTTATTCGCGGATGGACTGGCATGACTCTCGGATCAACGCGATAGGTGAAGCTATTGAACAATCTCTGCGACCCTCAAAGAGGATGGTAACGTTCCGGATCTGGTTGCCTCTCGATCTTCTAATTCATATATGAATTCAAGGTACTTATGACTAAAATGTATACTACTTGGCTTCTCTGATCACGAAATTATACTCTCGGTACAGAGGGTTAGGTTTTCGGAGGGTAAGCCAATGGTAAAAAGATTGACTGTATACTACATGGTAACATTCTACATGGGTTTGACCCTGTACTTTAATATCTATAACATGAAACAGGATATCAAATGCCTATACTGTACGGCAGATTTACTCCCGGTAGGACTGGTGTGATTCTCAGAATAGCAGGATAGGAGAAGCTGTTGACTTAACTGGCCGAGTCTCAATCAAGCTGGGAACGTTTTCGAAAGGTATGACTCTTCATTTTTGTATCTACTCATGAAAATGTGGTCTCCGCCTGCTAATTTGTCTATAAATTTGTTTCCGTGATCAATAAGCACGGCACTCCGTACAGCGGGTTTTGTTCCCGGAAGGTAACTTTGACTCTCTGCCAATAGGAAACTTTCTACAATCGCAGACTCTGGACTTTAATATTCATAACGTGAAGTAATGTCACTATGACAAAATTGTACCGCGGATTTTCTCCCGTAATGCCTGGTTTCATTCTCGGAATCGCAGGATTTGTGCACCGATTGACTTAGCCCTTCGTCACTAAAAGATGGAGGTAACGTTCACGAACGGATTGGCACTCGATCTTCTGATGCATACATGAAGTTAAGGTGCCTGTCACTAAAATGTTTACTAATTTCTTCCTGTGAACACGATATTGTACCCTTGATACACCGAGTTAGGCTTTCGGAGTGTAAGGCTTTCAGTGAATGGTTCGATTTTGTAGCAAACTGGTGAAGCTCACAAACGGTTTGACGCTCTACTTTAATATCCGAACCGTGGATTATCACGTTGACGCCGGCGTGCATCACCATGTGGAGCACACGTGTCTGTTCCATGGGACGGCGTGCATCACCGTGTGGTGCACAAGCGTCTGTTTCGGGGGGAGGGGGGCGTGCACCACGGACGGGCACACTTGTACTTCACAAAATACGAACTACAATGTACGTTTATTTTTCTATTCTCAACATTATAAAGACATTCAATATTTTAAAACATATCAATTCAATATCAAAAGCATAACAATTCAATATTATAATCATTTAATTAGTTATTACTTTATATGAAATTTTATTATTATTTTATATTTATA
>NIJG01000724.1:54442-66284 GCA_002201625.1 Euglossa dilemma | reverse complement strand
ATGAAATTACGGTGCTCGTCACTAAAATGTATACTACTTCGTACCTCTAAACACGGTGTTATTGTCACGATGCAGCTGGTCAGTTTTCCGGAGGGTAGTGAGTTTTGTAAGAAGGTTAACCCTACACAAATACATAATGTTGTATTTTAAATTTTAAATTGGAGTTTACTACATTCAACGTTAGTGAATCGCCTTTAAACTTTACGACTTTTCCTCATATACATGTATCATTCATACTTCAATATTCACTTATTTTTTATTGTTTATTTTCTGAGAAATATTCGTAGTCTGACTTACGTACCACGACCTGTCATTCGACCGGTAGTACGATTTTTGCATTTTTGCAATAGTTTCTCTCTAAGACTCAATGCCAAAACTATAAAGTCGTTACAAACGACTTTGTGGCTCGGAAACGTATTTGTGGCTCGATTTTATCCGAGAAGTGTCTTCCAGAAAATGGTTTACGGCACTTCCAAATGTTTACAGTTCTCGCTCGACTATCGGGTTAGAGTAGTTTATTTGCTGGATTAATATCCGATACGGTCCAGATCCTCGAATGTTCTGACGCCATATTCTCTACTATGACGTAAAATAAATAAACTTATATCTGAAGGAAATGTATACGCGTCTCCTCACGAATTCAAATCAGTATAGTCTTGCGACACGAACAGAGTGTATCGAAACGTGAAAGTCAGAACGAGCTTACTTGGCAGTCTTTTATTATTATTTTGTAATATTTTATATCATATTGCGTGTTATAAGTGCAATCTTCAAAATAGTTGACAAGACTAATAATACGTCGCAGTAAGTTTCACATCTTATCTTTTATTCATTTCTTTGATCTGCTTTGATTTACGTTTTCATACTGTATTTTCTAATTTCTCCGTTGAATATTTACCCCAAAATGACAAGTCGTTTGAGGAGTGCGAATGTATTATTAGAGAGAATAAATGCTATGGATGCAGAATGTTCCGATGATGATCAGGAAATTCTGGATATGTAAAATGAAAATACGGAAAATTATGATCCATTTGAAATCGACTCGAACACCGATGCGAACGAGGAGAATATTTCGAACGTACGTAGACGACGAAAGAGAAGAAGATTTTTAGTTAGTTCCGACAGTGAGTATGAGGAAGAGGCAAGCGAAATTACGATGGCCGGAACTGTTTGGCATGAAGTAAAAATAGGGTCTAATCCTGGAAGAGAACCTGGTCACTATATTTTTAGAGAAACATCAGGCCCGCCTGGGTACAGTAAACGTAATATTATGAACGGCGAAGTTAGGACGGCATTTTCTGGGACAATTGATAAGAATATAATAGATCATATAAGAAAGTGGCCGAGTCATTTAGAGTGCTGGGATATAAATGGGAACTGTCTACTGCAAAGTTATATGCATTTTTTGTAATTATGAATGCACGCGGCGCATATGAGGCTAAGAAAATAAATATTGCACTTCTATGGATCAGAAAGTGGGGCTCGCCTTTTTTCTTAAATATTATGAGTTGACATGAGTTTACGGATTTTATGAGATTTATTAGATTTGAAGACAGAAATCAACGAAACCAACGGTTACAAACCGATAAATTCGCTATGATTTCCGAAGTTCGGTACAAGTTTATTGGAAATAGGCGAAATTGTTATAAACCAGATCCATATATTACTATTGATGAACAATTATTTCCAACGAAAGCAAGGTGAAGATTCACCCAATACATGCTCAATAAACCGGACAAATTTGGTAACAAAATTTGGTTAGTATTCGATGTACGTAGCAAATATATAATATACGGCTTTCCATATTTGGGAAAAGATGGAAGTAGATAACCCTCAGTTCCTGTTTGAGAGTTTGCACTATGAAATTAGCTGAACCGTATGTAGGATGTGGAAGAAGTATAACCACAGACAACTTTTTTACAAGCATACCATTATCAACAAAACTTTTACCAAAAAAAATCCACGATTATTTGGACAATTAGAGCAAGCAGAAAAGAGCTACCATGACTGGAAAAACTGAAAAACGACGACATGGCACTTTTCTCAATCAAACTCTATAGCACAAATAATTGTATCTTGTCAGTTTACAATGCCAAGCCACGAAAGAAAGTTCTATTTCACAGTTCAATGCACAACTCTGTACAGAAAATGACACCTGAACACAGGAGACAATTAAATTGTATAATAGCACAAAATTTGACGTAGATGTGACTGAACAAATGGCCAGAATATTTTTTAATATCTTGGATTTAGCTGGGATAAATTCATGGGTGTTATATAAGGAAACTACGTGAGGAGAAATTGCAAGACAGGAATTTCTATTCCAATTGGCACAAGAACTTGCCATCGAATACCAACAAGAGCTCGACAAAGACAATCAGCCAATACCCATCGCAAGTACAAATACAGGTTCCCGCGAACGGAAAACATGTCAGATAAGCTATTGTAAATATAACGAGGAGATCAAAATCTGTCTAAAATGTAAAAAGTACGTATGCGGAAAATGTACTGTTGAGAAGCCCATTTGTAAGAAAAGCGACGAAAAAGAATAAAATGTAGATTATGTACTCTTGAATGAAAGAAAATGTATTTTTATACTGGTAAACTGGCTATTGGTCTACATTCAATATTGAAAAATATAAGTTGTGACAGACCGGTCATTTGACCGACCGCGGTAGGAATAGGTATACGTGAAGTGTCGGTAGGAACAGTGTTAATACTCGAACCGTGAACTGAGGTGGCTATTGCCTATACTGTACAGCGCATTTACTCTCGGAAAATATGGTCATACTTTCGGAATCAGAGGATATGTGTAGCTATTGACTTTGCCGTTCGCCTCTCACAGAATGTGGCGACGTTCTCGAGCGGATTGGCCCATGACAACCTAGTTCATATACAAAGTTGAAGTGCACATCGCCTAAAATGAAGACTAATTTCCTTTTCTGAACAGGAAGTTATACTCTCGATTAAGCCGGCCAGGTTCGCGGAAGGTAACGCTTTCGGAAAAACATTTGACGTTATACCACTTGTTATCGTTCTCAAACGGCTTGACGCTCTACTTTAATATTCAAACTGCGAATAAAGGTGTCTATTGCCAATACTCTTCAGCGGATTTACCACCGGGTACCAGATTTGTCTCTCGTAACCACTGGATATGAGAAGCTACTGACTTAGCCGTTCGAATCTCAGAGAAGTTGGCAACTATCTCGAACGGTTTGACGCTCGATATTCTAATTTATACATGATGCTAAGGTGCCCATCAAATAAATGTTTACTAATTTGCTTCTCTGAACACTAGGATATACTCTCGATGAGGCGGGTTACCTCCTCCGAAGGTTGGGCTATCGGTATGGCTTTTGTCATTATACCAATAGGTAAGGTTCGACAAGAGTTAGAATCTGTACTTCGATATTCAAACTGTGACTTAAGGTGTCTGTCCCAAATAAATTTCAGCGCACTTACTCCCGGAATACCTGGTTTGACTCTCGGATATACACATTCGGAGAAATTATTGACTAAGCCGTTCGTCTCTCACAGAAGGTGGCAACATTCTCGAGCGGATTGACCCTGGATCTCCTAACTCGTACATGAAATTGACGTGCCCTTCACTGAAACGAAAACTAATTTCTATCTCTGGGCACAAAGTTACACTCAGGAAACAGCGGGTTAATTTTACGGGAGGGGGGGTTGGGGTTAGGACTTCAGTAAAATGTTTGACTTTATTGCAGTTGCGAACGAGCCGATATGCTTTGACGTTGTCTTTTAATATTCAAACTGTGAATTAAGGTGTCTATTGCCAATTCTGTTCCGGAATTTTTCACACGGAATACCTGGTTTGACACTCGCAATCGCACAATAGGTGGAGCTATTTCCATATCCATTCGTCTCTCACAGAAACTGGCAACGTTCTGGAAACGTTTGACACTCGATCTTCTAATTCATATATGAACTTAAGCTGATGCCACGAAATTGTATAATAATGTGTTTCCCCAAAACAATAGTCTCCAAACGGAGGGTTAGCTTCCCCAATGGTAAGGCCATCCGTAATGTGTTTGAATTTGTACCAATTGGCAATTCTCTCAAACAGTTTGACGAACTACTGTAATATTCAGACCGAGAATTGAGGTGTCTAATGCCAATATTGATCAGCTGATTATCACCCGATATGCCTAGCTTGAGATTCGGAATCACAGGATGAGTGATGCCATTGACTTAGCCGTTCAACTGTCACAGAAAGTGGCATTGTTCTCGAGCTGCTTGCCACTGGAAATTCTTGTTCGTAATGAAATTAAGGTGCCCGTCACAAAAATGTTTAGTAATTTCTTCGTATGAACGCGAATTTATACTCCCTATGCGGCGGGTTAGCGTCTCCGAATGTTGCACCATCAGTAAAATGTTTGACTCTATACCAATGGGTATCGTTCTACAACTGTTTGGCTGTCTGCCTTTATATTCAAACAATGAATCAAGGTGTCTATTGTCAATACTGTTCAGCGGATTCACTCCGGAAATACGTTGTTCGACGTTCGGAACAACAGGATGGGTGGAGCCATGGACTTATCCGTTTGACTATCAAAGAGGGCCATAACGTTCTCGAACGGATTGAGCATTGATCTTCTAATTCATACATGATGACAAGAGGCCATTCTCAGAAATGAATACTACGTTTTTTGTTTGGGCACGAAGTTATATTCTCGGAAGGTTGCGCCATCGGTAAAACGGTTGACTTTAGAGCAATTCGTATCGTTATCGAACGGTATGACACTCTATTTTAATATTCCAACAATGAACTGAGCTGCATATTGCCAATACTGTTCAGCGGATTTTCTACAGGACTGCATGGTTTGTCCCTCGAAATCATAGGAAACGTGTAAGCTGCACCTATCCCTTGATTCCGAGAGGCAATTCAGGTATAACTTCGGGTTCAGGGAAAGATATTAGTAGACATTTTACCAGGCGGACACCTTAATTCTATGTACGTATTTGAAGGTCTAGGGTCAAACGGCTTGGGAAATTTCATGTATGAGTTAGAAGATTTAGTATCAAACCATTCTTGAACGTTACCACCTTGTTTGAGAGACGAACGGCTGAGTCAATAGATCCAGCTACCCTGTCATTCCGTAGAGTCAAACCTGGCATGCCAGGAGGAAATCCGCTGAACGGTATTGACAATAGACACCTTAGTTTACGGTATGAATATTAAGGTAGTGCGTCAAACCGTCGGTGAACATTACAAGTAGGCGTAAAGTCATTCTTTGTGCAGATTACCTTACCTTCCGAGAACATAATCCGCTGTATCGAGCGTGTAACTTCGTGTTCAGAGAAACAAATTAGTACATATTATTGCAGACGCGCACCACAATTTCATGTATGAATAAGAATACCGCGTGCCAATCAGCTTGAGAACGTTTCCTCCTTCTTTGAGGTTCGAACGGCTAAGTCAATAGCTTCACCTCTACTGTTATTTCGATATCCAGGCCAGGCATTACTGGTGTCAATACGCTGTACACTATTGGTAACGGACAACTTAATTCACGGTTCGAAAATTGAAGTACTGTGTCTAACCCTTGTAGAAAGTTACCTATTGCTATAATGACAAAACTTTCATGGACGACCCTAACCGCCGAGAACCTATCTCGCTGTATCGAGAGTATAACTTCGTGATCGGGGATACAAATTAATATACATTTTAATGGTGGGTACCTTGACATCATGTACGTATTATGAAATCGAGGATCCAACCTTTCGAGAACGTTACCATCTTTTGTGAAAGATGAACGGCTGTGCAAATAGTTTCACCCATTCGGCGATGCCGAGAGTCAAATCAGGGAGTGAATCCGTTGAACGGTATTGGTATTTGGTACCAACATTCAGGGTTTGTATATTAAAATACAGCGTCAGACGGTTTGTCAATGATACCAATTTTTATTATGCCAAATGTTCTACCGAATGCCGTAGCTTCAGCGAAATTCTCCCATTTCATTGAGAGTATAACATTGTGTTCAGAGGATCAAATTGGTAAGAATTTTAGCGACGGAAACCCTTTATACATTATGAATAAATATAACAAGGCTGAAACCGTTCGAGAATGTTACCACCATTTTTGAGAGTCGACTGTAAGTCAATATCTCCACCTATCCTTTGATTACAGAAGTCAAACCCGGTAGTCCAAGAGAAAATCCGCTGAACAGTAATGACATTAGACATCTTATTTCACGGCTTGAATATTAAAGTGGAGCGCCAAACGATTTCAGAACATTATCAATTCGTACAGAGTCAACCCTTTTAACAGGAGCCTTACCGGCGGTGAATCTAACCCACTGTATCGAGAGTATAACTTCCTGTATAGTGGAAAATATTACTATAAATTTTAGCGACGGGCACCTTAACTTCATGTATGAGTAAGAAAGTCGAGATTCAAGCCGTAGGAGAACGTTACCACCTTTCATGCGAGTAGCACCGCGCTGCCAAAAGCTCCACCTATCCTATGATACCAAGAATAAAACATGGTATTCCGGGATTAAATGCACTGAACAGAAGTGGCAACAGACACCTTAATTCACTGCATGAATATTCAGGTTAATAGCCAAACCGTCGGACAACATTACCAAATAGCATAAAAGCATTCTTTTCACCGAATACTTCACCTCTCGAGAAACCATCTCGCTGTATCCGGAGTATTACTTCGTGACAAGAAAAATAAATTAGTATTCATTTCAGTGGCGTGCACCTTAGCTTCGTGTATGAATTAGAATATCGTGGGACAGACCGTTACAGAAGGGCAACACCTTCCTAGAGGTGGAGAGAGGAATTACGACCGGAATGCTTGTATGTACTCTCTATATCACAGGGCAGGTGAAGCTATTGACTTAGCCGTTCTTGTCTCGGAGAAGGTCGCAACGATGTAAAGCGGTCTGACCGTCGATCTTTTAATTCATTCATAAAATTAAGGTTCTCGTCACTAAAATGTATACCTGTTACTGAACATGGTGTTATGCTCCCGATAGAGCTGATATATTTTTCCGAGGGTAAGGCATTCGGTAATAAGATTAACCCCACACGAATAGGTAATGTTCTGCAACGGCATGACGGACTCCTTGAATATTCAATTTGTGAATAAAGGTGCATATTGCCTATAATGAACAGGGGATTCACTCCCGGAATACCTAATTCGAAGCACGGAATCACAGGCTAGGTGATGCTATTGGCTAATTTGTGCGAAACGAACAGAAAGTTGCATCGTTACGGAACAGCATGCATATCGACCTTATTATTCATACATGAAATGAAGGTACTCGTCACGAATCAATAATAGGTTGTTTGCTTGAACATGAATTTAGACAATCGATGCAGCAGGTTAGGGTATCGGAAGGTAAGGTCGTCGCTAAAAAGATTGACGATATGCCAATATGTAACGTTTGACAAAGATTTGGCAATCCACTTTAATATTCTTACCGTGAATTTACGCGACCATTGGTAATACTGCACTGTGGAATCACTCCCGGAGTATGTGGTCTGAAGCTCGGATTGACTGGGTATGTGTATCTATTGATTTCGCAGCTGGAATATAGAAGAAGGTGGTAACTTTCTCGCAGCACGATTGTCCCCCGATCGTCCGATACATACATGCAAATAAGGAGTCCGTGTGCCAGAATGTATACTAATTTGTTCCGGTGAACAATAAGGAAGGCAATCGCTACGGCGGAATGGGATCTCGGAATGTAAGGCCTGCGGTAAACGTTTGACTCTATGCCAATTAGTTATGTTCGACAGCGGCTTCACTCTGTAATTTAATATTTATACATGGAGGTATAGCGTGTAACGCCAAAATTGTTCAGCGCATTTAATCCCGCAATACCTGGTATGTATCGCGGAAACACACGGTACGTGGTGATATTGACATAGCTGTTCGAATATCACAGAAGTTTGCTATGGTCTTAAGTGGTTTAACCCACTACCTTCTAATTCCTACAAGAAATTAAAATGCCATAACTAAAGCGCATACAAATGTGATTCTCTAAACACGATGTTATGCTCTTGATAGAGTGGGTTAGCTTTTCGGAGGATAAGGTCTTCGGTAAAGCGCTTGACTTTGTAGCGATTTGTAACGATGTACAACGGATCGACGGCCTGCTTTAATATTCATACCGTGATTTGGGGTGTCTATTCGCAATACAGTACAACGAATTTACTCCCGGAATATCTGGCTTGACTTTCGGAGTCACAGGATATGTGCAGCGATTCATTTGGCCGTTCATCTCTCATAGCAGGTGGCAACGTTTTTGAACGGTTTGACACTCGATCTTCTAATTCATATATGAAATGTAGGTGCGCGGCAATAGGATGAATACTAATTTGTTTCTCCCAATGCGAAGTTATACTTTCGATACAATGTGGGTGTGGTTCTCCGAGGGTAGGGCATTCTGTAAGGAGTTTAACTGTACTCGAATTAGTAATGTTCCACAACGGCCTGACGGCCTGCCTTAATGTTCAAACCATGAATTGAGGTGTCAATTGCCAATACTGGTCAGCATACTTACTCTAGGAATACGTGGTTTGTCCCTCGGAATCACAGGATTGGTGAAGCTATAAACTTAGCTGTGCGACTCTCAGGGAAAGTGGTATCGTTCTGGAACGCTGTGACTCTCGATCATGATACATTTACACAAACATGTGGTGTTTGTACGCTAATAGGTCTACTAATTTGTTTGCGTGCACATTAAGTAGGACACAGGCTACAGCGTGTTAGGTTTTCGGAAGGTATAGTATTCGGTAAATGGAATGACTTTATACGCATTGGTAATATTCTCCGTCGGTTTGAATCTCTTCATTAATATTCATACCCTGAATGAAGGTGTCTGCTGCCATTAAACATCAGCGTACTTACTCACAGATTTCCCGACTTGACTCTCGGTATCAAAGGAGACGTGACGCAACAGACCTAGCCTTCCGACACTCAAATGATGCGGTAACGTTCTCGAACGGTTTGACCCCCGATCTCCCAATTCATGCATGATGTTCAGGTGCTCGACAATAATATGTATACTTGTTCGTAACTCTGAACACTGTGCTGTACTCTCGATACAGGGAGTCAGTTTTTTTCGGAGGGTAAGGAGTTTTGAAGGAAATTTAATCCTACGCAAGAATGGAGCGTTGACCAGCGGCTTGACGGCCTACTTTAATATACGTATCATGAATTAAGGTGTCTATTGCCAATACGCTTCAGCGGATTTGCTCGTTAAATGCCAGGGGTAACTCTCGGAATCACAGGATAGGTGAAGCAATTGACTTCGCCGTTCGTCTCTCACAGAAGGTCGTATCGTTCTCGAACGGCATGACCGTCGATCTTCCGAATCATACATGGTATTAAGGTGCCGTAGCTAAAATGGATACTACATGTCTTCTCTGAAGACGGAGTTATACTCTCTATACGCCGTGTTATCTTCTCGGAAGGTAAGGCCTTCGGCAAAAACTTTGATTCTATATAAATTCGTAACGTTCAACGACGGTTTAACACGTGACATTAATATTTAAACCGTTTGAATAGGGTGTATGATGGCAATACTGTACATCAGATTGACTCCCAGAATATCTGGCTTGACTCTCGGAATCCCAGGTAGGTGAAGCTGCTGGCTTAGCTGTGCGACTCTTAGAGATGTTGGTAACATTCTGGAAGAGTTTGCCTCACGATCTTTTCATTCCCAGATGGAATTGTGATGCTCGTCAGTGAAATCTAGACTATTTTGCTTCTCGGGCCACGAAGTTATACTCTCAATACAGCTGGTTAGCTTCTCGGAGTGTCCGGCCTTGACCATTGATCTTCCAATTCATGCATGAAATTAAGGTGCTCACCACTAAGTTGCATACTAATTCGTCCCTCCGCAAACGCTGTTATATTCTACATACAGTGGGTTAGTTTTTCAGAGGGTAAGGTATTGGATAAAACGTTTGACTTCTTAGGAATTTGTAATGTTCTCAATCGAATTTTCGCTCTACTTTAGCATTCAAACCGTGAATTAAGGTGTATATTACTAATACTCTTGAGCGTATTTACTCCCGGAATACCTGGTTAGATTCCAGAAATCGCTGGATAGGTGACGCTGTTGACATTGCCGTTTGGCACTCATACAGAGTGGTAACGTTCACGAACTGTATGGACCCCGATCTTCCATTTGATACATGAAGTTAAGGTGACATTCACTGAAATGAGTACTAATTTCGTTCTCTGTAGAGATGCTATACTCTCGAAATGGCAGGTTAGCTTCTCCGAAGGTAAGCGTATCGGTAACGTGCTTGACTCCATATCAAGAGTTAACGTTCTATAACTACTTGACGGTCCACTTTAATATTCAAAGCGTTAATTAAGGTGTCAATTGCCAATACCCATCAGCGGATTTACCCTCGTATTACCTGGTTTTGCCCTTGGAACCACAGGAGTGGTGAAGCTAATGACATGGACGTTCCTCTCTCCTAGAAGGTAGTAACGTCCTCGAACGCTTTGACTCTCCATGTCGATATTTATGACAAACATGTGGTGTACTTTCGATAAAACGTCTACATATTTATTGCCGTGCACATTAAGCAGGACACTTGCAACAGCGGAGTAAGTTCTCGGAATGTATGTTATTCGGTAAAGGCAATGACTTTATGAGCATCGGTAATGTTCTCCGTCGGTTCGACTCTCTACAGTACTACTCATACCGTGAATTAAGGTGGCAGTTGCCAATAGACTTCAGTGGACTTACCCCCGTATTTCCTGATTTGACTCTCGGATCCACACGATAGGCGAAGCCATTGACTTAGCCGTTCGTGTCTGACTGAAGGTTGTAATGATCTCGAACGGTTTGTCACTTGATCTTCTAATTCATTTATGAAAATAAGTTTTGCTTCTGCTAGAATGTCTACTAATTTGTTTCTGTGAGCACTAAGCATGACACTCGCTAATGCGCGTTGTTTTCTGTGAAGGTAACGTATTCGGTAAAAAGAATGACACTATACCAATTGGTAATGTTCTCCGACGGATTGACCTATTACTTTAATATTCAAAGCCTGAATGCAGGTGTCTATTGCCAATACTGAACAGCGGATTCACTACCGGAATACCTGGATCGAAGCTCGGAATCACAGGCTAGGTGATGCTATTGACTTATTTGTGCGAAACGAACAGAAAGTTGCATCGTTAAGGAACAGCATTCATATCGATCTTCTTATTCATACATGAAAAGGGGGTGCCCGTCACGAAACATAATAATAGGTTGTTTGCTTGAACACGAATTTCGACAATCGATACAGCAGGTCAGAGTATCGGAAGGTAAGATCTTTGGTAAATCGTTTGGCGATATGCCAATATGTAACTTTGGACAAAGATTTGACAATTCACTTTAACCCCTTCCCGTACTTTAGCGAGTCAGACTCGCGATGAAGATTTTTGCCCAAACATGAATATCGCGAGTCAGACTCGCGAACAGTTACTTGGGCCAAACATAAACATCGCGAGTCTGACTCGCGAAGAGATACTTGGGCCAAACATAAACATAACAAGCCTCGCTCGCGGACTGATTTTTTGCCCGTTACGATCGTGACTGAATGTTAGTTCCTATCAGTACCTTTCTTTTTAGATATTCATTCGGTTTTATGATTACATTTTTTTTAAATAATATGCTATTTTCTTTTAGGCGTAGTGTCGATACATTTCTGAGAGGACCAAACTACATTTGAAGACGCTTCTTGACGCATTGTTTATTCATGCAATGAAATTTTGAAACTGTTGTATATTTTCTACAATAATATATATACAACTAATACATACTACACTATTATATACCAAATATAATAAATTTAT
>NIJG01000724.1:27578-44117 GCA_002201625.1 Euglossa dilemma | reverse complement strand
ACATCGTTTCCAGAGGCAGAAATTAGTGCTCATTTCAGTGACGGGCACCTTAACTTCACGTATGAATTCGATGATCGAGGGTCAAATCTTTCGAGATCGTTCCCACCTTCTGTGAGA
Organism: Euglossa dilemma; assembly: GCA_002201625.1. Taxonomy (NCBI): domain Eukaryota; kingdom Metazoa; phylum Arthropoda; class Insecta; order Hymenoptera; family Apidae; genus Euglossa; species Euglossa dilemma. Next base: position 44,000 of record NIJG01000724.1, on the reverse strand, counting down.
GACGAACGGCTATGTCAATCACTTCACGTATCCCGTGATTCGGAAAGTCAAACAAGGTATTCCTGGAGTAAATTCGCGGAACAGTATTGGCAATTGACACTTTCCTTCACGGTATGAATAGTGAAGTAGTGCGTGAAACCGTTTGAGAGTATTGCTGATTGGTATATGGTCAAATGTTTAACCGAAGGGCATACCCTCCGCGACCATCTCCTGTTTCATCCAGAGAATAGCTTCGTGATCAAATAAAGACATTACTAGAACTACATTTTAGATACGGGCAACATAATTTCATGAATGAGTTAGAAGATAGAGTCAAATCATTCCAGAACAATACCTCCTTGTTTGAAAGACGCACATACAAGTCAGTAGTTTCACCTGTCCTGTGATTCCGAGAGCCAAGCCAGGTATTCCAGGAGTAAATCCGGTGAAAGGTATTGGCATTAGGATCCTTAATTCCTTTTTTGCATATTAAGGTAGAATGTCAATCCATCGGAGGCCATTACCAATATCTATATAGTAATTCTTTCTACCAAATACATTACCTTCCTAGAATCTAACCCGCTACAGCGACTGTCACGCTTGTTGCACTCGGATACACATTAGTAGAAATTTAAGCAGGCGGACACCTTATTTTCATGTATGAATAGAATAGTCGGGAATACAACCCTTCGAGAACGGCACCACCTTCATCGTAGTCGAACGGCTTAATCAATATCTTCACCTATCCTGCAATTCCGATAGACAAACCAGTTGTTCCGGTAGTGAACCCATTGTACAGTACTGGCAACAGAAACAATGAGTCACAGCATGAATATTAAAGAAGTGGGTCAAAACGTTTGAGATCGGTACCAATTGGTATAAAGTCATACCCTTTATCGCATACCTTGCCTTCCGGGAACATAACCCGCTGTATCGTGGGTATAACTTCTCGTGTTCGGGGAAGCAAATTAGTCGACGTTTTAGTGACGGAAACCTTAATTTCATGTATGAATTGGAAGATCGAGTGTCAATCCTTTCGATAACGTTATCACCATCTTTGAAAGTGGCGCATCTATGTCAATAGCAACACCTATCCTATGATTCCGAGAACCAAAGCACATATTCCGGGGGTAAATCCGCTGGACAGTATGGGCCATCAACATCTTATTTCACGGATTAAATATTAAAGTGCGGCGTTAAACCGTTTTAGGGCGTGGCCTACTGTTATAACACTTTACCGATTGCCTTACCTTCGATGAATCCAAACCGCCGTTTCGAGGGTGTAAAACCGGGTTCGGTGGACCGAACTAGTGTACATTTTAGCGAGGGGCACCTTAATTTCATTTATAAATTCGAAGGTCAACGGACCAACCGTTCGATAACGAAACCACCATCTTTGAGAGTCGAACGGCTTAATCAATAGCTTAATCTATCCTATGAGTCCGAGAGCCAAACCAGGTATTCCGGCTCTAAACCCGCCGAACAGTATTGGCCTTATGTACCCTATTTCACGGTATAAATTTTGAAGTACAAATCCAAATCGTTGTACAGCGTTACTTTTTGCTATATAGTCTAATTTTTCACAGAATGCCTTACCTTCGAGATGCTAACACGCTGTATCGAGTGTATATCTTCGTGTATAGAGGAGAAAATTAGTTTATATATTAGTGACGGCCACCACATTTTCACGCATGCATAGAAAACTGGAGAGTCTCAAGCCGTTCGAGAACGTAACTAATTGACAGGAAGTCGAACGTTTTACCGATGACCTTATTCTCCAATATCATAACCTGCTGTATCGATATTCTATATTCGCCGATATAGTTGGGAACAACCTATTATTCCTTTCAGTGACGGTCACCTTCACTTCATGTATGAATTAGAAGATTGAGGGTCAATCTTCTCGATGACGATACCACCTTCTGCGAGAGACGAACTTCTATGTCAATAGCTTCATCTATCATGTAGTTCGGAGAGTCAAACCAAGTATTCCAGGAAAAAACCCGGAGTACACTATTGGCAATAGACTACATCGATCACTGTGTAAATAGTAAAGAAGGTGCCAATCCATTGTAGGACGTCCCATACTAGTATAGAGTCAAACCTTTTACCGAAGGCCTTATCTTCCGAGAAGCTAACCAGCTGTATAGGGGGTGTGACTTCGTGTTCAGAGAAGCAAGTTAGTATAAATTTAGTGGCAGGCACCATAACTTAATATACTAATTAGAAGGTCGAGTGTCATTCCGTAACAGAGCGATACCACCTTCTTTGTGAGATGAACGGCTATGTCAATAGCTTCACCCATCCAGTGATTCCGAAAGACAAGACAGGTATTGCCGGAGAAATCTAATTATCACTGAAACGAGAGTATAACTCCATGTACAGAGAAACAAATTATAATACATTTTGGGACGGGCACCATAATTTCATGTAGGAGTAAGTAGATGAAGAGTCAAGCCGTCTGAGAACGTCACCACCTTCTTTGAGAGTCGGACTGCTAAATCCATAGTTTCAAGTATCCTGTTATTCCTATGGTCAAACCAGGTATTCCGAAAATCAATCCTCTGTACACTATTGGCAATGGACACATGAATTCACGGTTTGAATATCAAAGCAGTGTGTGAAACCGTTTGAGAATGTTACCATTTTGTACAAAGTCAAACGTTTTATCAATTACCATACCTACCGTGAACATAACACGCTGCAGCGAGTGTGTAGCGTAATGTAAACCGAAACCAATAAGTACACATTGTAGTGGCTGGTACCTTAATTTCATGTATGGATGAGCATATCGCGAGGCAAACCGTTCCTGAACGTTACCTCCTTTGAGAATGGCACACATATGACAATAGCTTCATCTATCCTTGTGATTCCGAGAGGCAAATCAGGTATTCCAGGAGCAAGTCCTCTGAACAATATTGTCATTGATACCATTATTCACGGTATGAATATTACAGTAGAAGGTCAATTCGATGGAGAACATTGCCAATTGGTATAGAATCATTCTTTTCACCGAAAACGTTACGCCCCTATAACCTATCCTGCTGGTGCGGGTGTCATGATTAGTGCTCACGGGATCATATTAGTAGATGTTATAGCAGCATCACAGCTTACTTTCTTGTATAAATTAGAAAATCGAGTGTAAATCCGTTCGAGAACGTTACCACCTTCATTGAGAGTTGAAAGGACAACACAATGGCCTCACGTATCGCGCGATTCCGAGATTCAAACCAGGTATTCTGGGAGCAAATCCGCTGATCTGTATTGGTAATAGACACCTTATTTCACTGTATTAATATTTAAGCTGTAGAACGCTACCGACTGGTATAGGATCAAATTTTTTACCGAAGGCCTTATCTTCCGAGGACACAACCCGTTGTATCAAGAGTATAACTTCATGTTCAGAGAAGCAAATTTTTACCCAATTTTGTCAGGAGCACTGTTATTTCATGGATGAATACGAGAATCGAGGGTTGCACCGTTCGACAACGTTACCAACATCATTCAGAGTCGCATATATAAGCCAATATCTTGACCTATCCTGTGATTCCTAGTGTCAAACCAGCCATTACAGGAAAAAGTCCGCTGAATTATATAGGCAATGGACACGATAATTCAGGGTTTGGGCATTAAAGCAGAAAGACAGAATGTCGGAGATCATTACAAATAGGTATAGGGGCACCCTTCTTACCGAAGGCCTTACCATCCGGAACCAAACGCTGTATCCGGAGTATAACCTCGTGATCAGAAAAAGAAATTAGTATTCATTTGAGTGACGGGCACCTTAACTTCATGTATGAATTATAAGATCGAGGGTCAAATCGTTCGAGAATGTTACCACCATCTATGAGAGTCGAACGCATAAGTCCAAATTTCCACCTTTCCTAGGATTCCGAGAGTCAAACCAGGTGACCCCAGAGTGAATCCGCAGAAGATTATTGGCAATAGATACCTTAATTCGCAGAGTGAACATTAAAATCGAGCGTCACACTGTGTGAGAACGATACTAATTTCTATAAGGTCAAACGCTTTACCGAATTCCATATTGTCCAAGAAGCTAGCTCGCCGTATCGATAGTATTTCTACGAGCTTAGGGAAACATGTTAGTATACCATTTAGAGACGTCACATTAAATACATGTATGGATTACAGGATGGAGTGTTATACCGTTCGAGAACGCTGCCACCTTCTGTGAGAGAGGAATGGCTTAGCCAACAGTTTCACGTATCCTGCGATTCCTACAGTCAAGCCAAGTATTCCGCGAGTAAATCCGCGAAAGAGATTTGGCCCTACGCATCTTAATTCACGGATTGAATATTAAAGTAGAAAGACAAAGCACTTGAGAAGGTTTCCAATTGATATTAAGTCCAAAATTATACTCGTGGCCTTACCGTCGGAGAAGCTAACCCGCCTTATCGAGAGCATAAAGCCGGGTTCGGTGGAACGAACTGGTGTACATTTTAGCCTCGGACGCCATAGTTTCATGCATGAATTAGAAGTTCGTGGGTCAAACAGTTCGAGAGCGTTTCCACCATCTTTGAGAATAGAACATTTGAGTCAATAGCTACACCTATCGTGTGATTCCGAGAGTAAAGACACGTATTACCGGTGAAATCTTCTCAGCGGTATGGGCATTGGACACACTATTTCACGGTTTGAATATTAATGTTCAGTATCCAACAGCTGTAGTACATTACCAATTGGTATAGAATTAAGCATTTTACCGAAGGCTTTGCCTTCGGATAATCTATCCCGTTGTATCGTGAGTTCGTGATCACAGAAAAAAATGTGTATTCATTTCAGTGACGGGCACCATAACTTCATGTACGAGGTAGGAGGTCGATGCTCAAGCCGCTAAAGAGCGTTGCCACCTTTTGCGAGAGTCGAATGGCTAAGTCAGTAGCTTCAACCCTCCTGCTATTCCGACAGTGAAACCAGGTGTTCGGGTAGTAAATCCGCTGAAAATTATTGGTAATAGTCACCATCCATAACGATTTGAATTATAAAATAGAGCGACAAACCGTTTGAAAACGATGCCACCCTCTTGGATATTCGAATGGATAAATCAATAGCTTGACCTATCTAGTGATTCCGAGATTCAAACCAGGTCATCCTGGAACAAATCCGCTGAAGTGTATTGCCAATATACACCTTAAATTAGGGCTTGAATATTAAAATTAAGCGTCGAACAGTTTGTGAACTTTACCAATTTTTATAAAATCAATCGTTCTATCGAAGGCCGTAGAGCGCGCGAACCACACGAGCTTCATCGAAAGTATTTGTTCGTGCTCAGAGGATCGAATTAGTAAAGATTTTAGTGACGGGGACCATCATTTCATTATGAATAAGAAGGTCGACTGTCAAGCCTTACGAAAATGTTACCACCTTATAGCAGATTCGAACAGCCAACCCAATATTCTGATACCCACAGAGAATCCGAAAGTCAATCCAGATATTCCGTGAGTAAATGCGCTGTCCAGTATTAGCAATAGATACATGAATTCGCGGTTTGAGTACTAAAATAGGACGTAACATCTTGTAAGATGGTTACAACTGCTAGAATGCCAAACTTTTTTACCGAATGCCATACCATCCGGGATGCACACCCGCCTTATCGAATGTATAGCTCCGTGTTCAGAGAGACGCATTATTAAACAATTTCGAGACGGCACCTTATATTCATGTATGACTTAGATACCGAGGGTCAAACCGTTCGAGATCGTTACCACAATATTTGAGTGTCGAGAGGTTAAATCAATACCATCGCCTCTCCTGTGATTCTGTGAGTCAAGCCAGGTATTCCGGAAGAAAATCCGATGAACGGCATTGGCAAGAGACACATTTATTCACGATTTGAGTATTAAAATATAGCGTCAAACCGTCTGAGAAAGGTTCCAATTGCTGTAAAGTTAATCCTTTTATGGAAGGCCTCACCTTCCGCAAACCACAGCGGCATCATAGAGGCTATAAGTTCGTCTTCACAGAAAGAAACTTGTATTCATTGCAGTGACGGCAGCTTATCTTCATGTAGGCGTCAGGAGATCAATGGCCAAACAGCTCATGACCGTTGCCACCATCTGTGAGCGGCGAACCGCTACGTCAATAGCTTCAGGTATCCTGCGATTGCGAGTGTCAAGCCAGTTATTACGGTAGTCAAACTGATGAACAGTTTTGGCTATAAATACCTTAATTCGCGGTTTGAATATTAAAGCAGGACGACAAGCCGTTGAAGAACATTACCGACTAGTGAAGGGTCAAACTTCTCACAGAATGTCAGAACCTCGGAAAGGATATCCCGCTGTATGGAGGACATAACGTAGCGTTCAGAGGTACAAATTAGTATGCATTTTAGTGACGAGCATCTTCACTTCATGCATAAATAAGAAGATTGGGGGACGACCGTACCAGAGCTTTACCATCTTCCATGAGAGACGAAGGGCTTCTTCGTGAAGGCAGCTTCACCTATCCCGAGATTCCTAGAATAAAACCAGTTATTCTGGAGTAAATCCGTTCGCAAGAGACACCATAATTCACGGTTTGAATATTACAGCAGGCCGTCATTCCGCTGTAGAACAATGGGTGTAGGGTCAAACTTGTTACCGAATTCCTTTTCCCCAGAAAAACTAACTCGCTGTATCGGGATTATAACACCGTGATGTCAATTACGAAGTGGTATTCATTTGTGCGCCGAGAACCTTCATTTCATACATGAATTAGAAGATCGTGGGCCAAGCAGCTCGAGAATGTTACCGCCATCTGTGAGAGTCGAACGGCTAAGTCAATTCCTTCCTGTGATTCCGAGAGTCAATCCAGGTACTCCAGAAGCATATTCCCTGTACCGAATAGGCAATATACACCATAATCCCCGTTGTGAGCATTAACCAATTCGNTTTCATTCATGAATTAGAAGATCGTGGGCCAATCAGCTCGAGAATGTCACCGCCATCTGTGAGAGTCGAACGGCTAAGTCAATTGCTTCACCTATGCTGTGATTCCGAGAGTCAAACCAGGTACTCCAGGAGCATATTCCCTGTACCGAATAGGCAATATACACCATAGTTCCCGACTTGAGCATTGAAGTAGATCGGCAAAGTGACGGACGTCATAACCAATTCGTATAAAGTCATTCTTTTTGCCGAATGCCTTATCTGCCAAGAATAATAACCCCCTGTACGGTGAGTCTTGCTCGTTGTTGACTGAAACAAATTAGTGGACATTGTAGCAGGTGGACGCCGTATTTTCATGCCCGAATTGCAAAACCGAAAGTCAAACATTTCGAGAACGTTTCCACCTTCTTTGAGAATAGAAAGGCTGACTCAATAGCTACAACTATCCTGTGATTCCGAGAGCCAAGCCAGGTATTGCCGGAGATATCTGCTGATCAGTATGGGCATTAGACACACAATTTCACGCTATAAGAAACAGAGCAGAGAGTCAGACCGCGGAAGAACAACAAAATTTCATTTAAAGTCATTCTTTTAACCGAATACATTACCTTCCGAGAACCTAACCCGCAGTAGCATGTGCCTTGGTTAATGATAACGGAAACAAATTAGTAGACATGTTAGCAGACGCACACCATATTTTTAATGAATAAATATCAGCATCGAGAGTCAAAACCTTCGAGAACATTACCACCATCCTTGATATTCGCACGGCTAAGTCAACAGCTTCACCTATCCTGTTACTCCGATAGTCAAACCAGGTATTTCGGGAGTAAATCCGCTGTACATTATTGGTATTGTACACCCTATATCACGGTATTAATATTAAAGTACACAGTAAATCCGTTGTACAACGTTACCTATTGGTGTAGAGTCAAACTCTTAACCGAAGGCTATATCTTCCGAGATGTTAACCCCCTGTATCGAGAGTATAACTTCGCACGCAAGGAAGCAACGTAGTATCCACGCTAGTGACGTGCACCTTAATTTCATGCAGGAATTAGAAGATGGAGTGTAAAACCGGTCGAGAACGTTACCATCTCTTTTATGAGTGGCACAGTTAAGTCAATAGCGTCACCTGTCCTGTTATTCTGAGAGTCACACCAAGTATTCAAGTAGTGAAAGTGCTGTACAGTATTGGCAAGAGACATTTTATTCGACTGTATAAATATTAAGATATAGAGTCAAACCGTTGTAGAATGTTACATAATGGTTTAGTGTCAATCTTTTTACCGCGGGCATTACGCTCCGAACAGCTACACCGCTGTATCGAGAGTATAACTTCTTGTTCAGAGAAACAAACTGCTATTCCTTTTAGTGATGGACACCGTAATTTCATGTCTGAATACGAAGATGTACAGTTAAGCCGTTCTGAAACGTTGCCACGTTTTTCGGGAGACGCAAAGCTGAGTCAATGGCTTCACTTGTGTTGTGATTGCGAGAGACAAACCAGGTGTTGCAGGAGTGAATCTAATGTTTAGTATGGGCATTAGCCACCCTATTCCAGGGCATAGATATAAAATTATATAGTCAAAACGTTGTAGCACGTCACCTCTTGGTATAGAGTCATACTTATAACCGAATCACGTATTTTCCGAGAAGCTAACCCGCCGTATAGTGATTATAACTTTAGGTTCACAGAAATACATTAGTATACGTTTCAGCGATGGGTACGATAATTTCATGTATGACTTAGAAGACCGAGGATCAAACCGTTCCCGAACGTTACCACATTCCATGAGTCGAACGGCTAAGTCAATAGTATCACCTATCCTGCGTTTCGGAGTGGCCGTCCAGATATTCCGTGAGTAAATCCGCTGTACTGTATTGGCAATGAAAACCTATATCCGCGGCTATAATATTCATCTAGAGCGTCAATTCGTTTGAGAACGGTACCAATTTGTACAACGTCATACACTTTATCGCACACCTTACTCTCAGTGAACATAAACCGCAGTATCGGGGTTATAACTTCGTGTACAGAGAAACATATTAGTATTTATTTCAGTGACTGGCACCTTAGTTTGATGTATGAATTAGAAGATCTAAGACAAACCGATCGAGAACGTTATCAGCTTCTTCAAGTGCCGAACGGCTGAGTCTATAGATTCACCTATACTTTCGGTTCCGAGAGTCAAGACTGGCATTTCAGGAGTAACTCCACTGAACAGTATTGGCAATAGGCACTTTTATTCAGGGTATGAATGTTAATGTAGTGAATCAAACCGTTGGAGAGTATTACCTAATGTTGTAACGTCAAACTTTTTACCAGATACCATGCCATCCAAGAACCTAACCCGTTGTAGCGAATGTCATGCTTAGTGCACACGGAAACAAATTAGTAGGCATTTTAGAAGGCGGAAGCCTTACTTTCATACGCGAAAATAACAATCGGGAATCTGTTCGTTCGAGAACGTTCCTACCATCCGTGGGAGTTAAGCGGCAACGTCAACAGATTCACCTATCTCGTGGTTCCGAAATTCAAACCATGTATCCCGGGAGTAAATCTGCTGGAGAGTATTGGCACTAGACACCTTAATTCTCGGTTTGAATATTAAGGTAGATCGCCAAACCGTCTGAGAGCGATATCGATTGGTAGAAAGTCAAACGTTTTACCGTAGGCCTTACCCTCCGGAAAACTAACCCGCTGTATCCGGAATATAAGTTCGTGTTCGGAGAATGAAATAGCTATCCATTTCAGCGACGGGCACCATGGCTTCATGTGCGAATAGGAAGATTTGTCGTCAAACCGCTCCAGGATGATGCCACTGCCTGTGAGAGAAGAACGGCTAAGTGAATTGCTTCACCTATGCTGGTATACCGAGTGTCAACTAGATATTCCAGGAATAAATCCTCTGAACAGAATTGGCAACAGACACCTTAATACACGGTTCGAATATGAAAGCAGGCCGTCAATCCATCGGTCAACATTACCAATTTGTGTAGAGCGGTCAAGGTGCCGGTCACTGAAATGGATACCAATTTCGTTCTCAGAACACGAAGTTATACACTCGATACAGCGTGTTACGTTCTCCGAAGGCAAGGCCTTCGGTAAAATGTTTGACAATATACCAATAGGTAACGTTGAAAATAGCGTTGACGCCCTACTATTCATAACATGAATTAAAGTGTCCATTGGTAATACTGCACTGTGGATATTCTCCTTCAATACCAGGTTTAACTCACCGAACTACGCGATAGGTGAAACTATTGAGATAGCCGTCCGTGATTCACAGAAGGTAGTAACGTTCTCGATCGGTTTTACCCTCGATCTTCTAATTCATACACGAAATTACTTTGCTCGTCGCTAGAACGAATACCACTTCATGTTACTGAACCCTATGCTATGCTCTCGATACAGAGGGCTAGTTCCTGGAGGGTAAGGTCATCGGTAAATCGTTTCACTTTATAGGCATAAGTATCATACTGAAACAGTCTGCCGCTCTACTTTCATATCTAAACCGTGATTGAAGGTGTTTATAAGCAATAAGGGATTGACTGCAGTGATACGTGGTTTTACCCTCAGAATCAAAGGACAGGTGAAGCTATTTATTTAGCTGTGCCACCGTCGAAGAATGTGATATCGTTCACGGACGGTTTGGCCCTCGACCGTCTAAATCATACACCATTATAAGGTGACCATCACTAAAATAAGCACTAATTTCTTTTTCTGAACACGAAGTTATACTCTCGATACAGCGGGTCTAGTTCTCGGAAGGTATGGTATGCGATAAGGAGTATGACGTTATACAAATTGGTTACGTTCTCAAACGGTTTGACACTCAACATTAATTTTCATACCGCGAGTTAACGTTTCTATTCCCAATAGTGTTCAGCGGATGTACTCCTGGAATACCTGGTATGATTCTCGTAATCACAAATATTGGTGAAGCTGTTGACTCTGCCGTTCGCATCTCGAAGGAAGTGGTAATGTTATTGAAATGTTTGAAGCTCGATCTTCTAATTCATGCAAGCAATTAACATGTTGGACACTAAAATGTATACTAGTTTGAACCTCTGAACACGTATTTATACTCTCGATAAAGCGGGTTTGTCTTTCGGAAATTAAGGCATTCTGTATAGAGTTTGAACTTACACCTATAGGTTTTGTTATACAAAGGCTTGACGACCTGCTTTAATATTCCATCCATGAATTGAGCTTTCTATGGCCAATTCTGTACAACACTTTCACTCTAGGAATACCTGGCTCTGCCCTCGGAATCACAGGATAGGTGATGCTATTGATGTAGCTGTGCAACTTTGAAGGATGGCTAGAACGGTCTGACCTTAGATCTTGTTATTCACACATGGAAATGATGTTAGCGTCCTCTAAAGTGTCTACTGATTTGTTGCCGAGTACACTAAGCAAGACGTCTACCACAGCTGGTTATGTTTTTGGAAGGTAAGGCCTACTGTAAGATGTTTGACTATATACATATCGGAATCGTCCGGCAACATATTGACTCTGTACTCTGCTATTTAAACCGCGAGATAAAGTGCCTATTGCTTATATCGTACAATGGATTCACTTCCGGATTCACTCTATTTCAGTATCGGAATCTCAAGATAAGTGGAGCTATAGATTAAGCCGATCGGCGCCTAAACGAGATTGTAAAGATCTCGACCTGCATTACCCACGATCATTATATTTCATGCATGAGGTTACGTGCCCGTCTCTAAAATTTATAATAATTTGCTTCTCTGAACACGATGATATACCTTCGATACAGCGGGTTATGTTCTCGGAAGATAAGGTCTTCGGTAAAAAGAGTGACTCTATTCCAATTGGCAATGATCACCGACAGTTCGTCTTTGTACCTTAATGTTCAAGCCGAGAATTATCGTGTCAACTGCCTATGTAATTTAGCGGATTTTCACTAGTAATGACTGGTTAGACTCTCCGAATAGCAGGTTTCGTGAAGCTATTGCCTTAGTTATGCGACCCTCGTTGAAGGAGGAAACGATTTCGAACGGGGTAACTCCAGTTCTTCTTATTCATACCTGAAATTCAGGTGCCTGTCACTTAAGTGTATACTAGTTTGCTTGTCTGAAAACGAAGTTATACTCTGGGTATTGCGGGTTAGGTGCTTGGAAGGTAAGCCATTCTGTAAGAAGTTTGACCCTACTCCTTTAGGAATTGTTACATAGCAACTTGACGGCCTGTTTTTGTTTTCATACCGTGAATTAATGTGTCTAGCACCAATACGGTTCAGCGTATTTACTCGCGGATTACCTGGTTTACCCCTTGGAATCACCGGATAGGTGAAGCTATTGGCTTAGCCGTTGTAACCTCAATGTGGATAGTAGTGTTCTCTAACTGTTTGATCCGCATTATTCTAATTTATACATGAAATTAAAGTGCCCCTCACTGAAGTGAATACTAACTTCTTTCTCTGGTCACGAAATTATACTCTTGATGAGGCGGGTGAGATTCACGGAAGGAAAGGTCTTCGGTTAAACGTTTGACATTATAGCAATTGGTAACGCTCTCAAACGGCCTGACGCACTATTTTAATATTCAAATCGCGAAATAAGGAGTCAATTACCAATATCATTCGACGGGTTTACTCCCGGAATACCTTGTTTGACTCTAGGAATCCAAGCATAGGTGAAGCTATTGCCTTAGCCGTTCGAATCTCACAGATGGTGCTAACGTTCTCCAACGGTTTGGCCCTCCATCTTCTAATCCTTACATGAAATTATGGTGGCCGTCGCGGAAAAGTTTACTAATAACAATAAAGGTAAAAATAAATGTGTACTAACTCTCGATGTCGCGGAAAAGATATACCATTTTGCTTCACTGAGCACGAAGATATACTCTCGATACAGCGAGTCAGCTACTCGGTCGGTGCGGTCTTCGGTGAAAAGATGGACCCTATACCAATAGGTAGCGTCGTACAAATGTGTGACCGAGTACTTTAATATTTTTAGCGGAAAGCAGCATTTTTTATGCCAATACTGTACAGCGGATTTACTCCCGGAACGCCTGGTTTGACACTCCGATTCACAGGATAGTTGGAGCTCCTGACATAGCCGTTTGAATCTCAAAGATGGTGGTGGCTCACTATCGGTTTGACTCTTAAATTTTCTATTTGTGCACGAAAATATGGTGCTGGTTTCTAAAATATGTACTAATTTGTTCCTCTGAGCACTGTGTTATACTCTCGATATAATGCGATAGGCTTCGGAAGTTAAGGCCTTCGTTAAAGAATTTGAGTCTATATCTATACGTGACGTTTTTCCACGGTTTGACTCTCTACTTTATTACTCATACCGCGAATTGAGGTGCCTATTTCCATAATTGTACAGCGGATTTGCTACTGTAATACTTTGTTTGACCGTCGTTATCAACGGACAGGTGAAGCTGTTGACTTCGCCTTTCGTCTATCAAGCATTGTTGTAACGTTCTGGAACGGTTTGTTACTGCACCTTGTATGTCATACATCAAATTATGGTGATCATCGCTAAAATGTATAGTCATATATTTCTCTAATCACAAAGTTATTACCACGATACAGCGGGTTATGTTCATGAAAGGTATGGTATTCGGCATTGAGTATGAGGTTATACCAATTGGTAACGTTCACCAGGGGTTTGACTCTGTACTTAAATGTTCATACCGAAAGATCAGGTGTCTAATGCAAATACCATTCAGCGCATTTACTCCTGGAATACCAGATTTGCATCTCGGAAGTACAGTATAACTGCAGCTATTTACTCAGATGTGTGAATTTCAAATAAGGTGATAGGGTTCTCGAAATGTTTGGCACGCAATCTCCAAATTCATACATGAATTTAAGGTGCCCGTCACTAAATTGTATATTCATTTGTTTCTCCGAACGCGAAATTTTCACCACGATTCTACGCCTTATGTTCTCGGAATGTTGGGTATGCTATGAAGAGTATGACGTTATACCAATTCATAACGCTCGCAAATGGTTTGATACTCCATTTTGATATCCATACCGTGAACAGAGGTGTCTGTTGCCAATAACTTTCAGCGTATTTACTACCGGAATACAAGGTTTGAATCTTAGAATCTTGGAGTATTACAAGCTATTTACTTAGACGTTCGTCTCTCAACGAAGGTGGCAACGTTCTCAATCGGTATGACGTTCGATCTTCTAATTCATACATGTAGTTAAGGTGCCCGACACTGATTAATAATGATTAATAATTTCTTTCCCTGAACGCGAAGTTACACTCTTGATACGGCAGGCTAGCTTCGCGAACAGTAAGGCTTTCCGTAAAGCGTTTGACTTTTCAGCAACTGGTAACGTTCACAAGGGGGATGACGCTTTAATTCAATATTCAACCCGCGAAGAATGGTGTCTATCTCCGTTAAAGTTCAGCAGATTAACTCCCAGAATCCATGGTTGGCTATCGGAATCACAGGATAGCTGAAGCTATTGACATACGCGTTCGACTCCCAAATAAGGTAGGAAGGTTCTAGAACGGTTTGACTCTCCATTTTGCTACTCATACATGAAAATAGCGTGACCGTCTGCTAAAATTTCAACCCATTTGGATGTGTGAACATTATGCAAGGCACACTCTAGAGCCGGTTTGGACCTCCAAAGGTTATATATTCGATAATACGAATGACATTATTCCAATTGGTACTACTCACCGACGGGTTGACTACCAACTTTAATATTGATACCGTGAATTTTGGGGCCAACTGCTAGTACTTTTCAGCGTATTTCCACCCGCATTACCTGGTTCGTCTCATGGAATAAAGGCATAGGTGAATCTATTGACCTAGTTGTACGACACTCGAAGATAGTTGCAACGTTCGCCGTCGGTTTCACACTTATCTTACTATTCATATATGAAACTAAGGTGCCCGTCCCTAAAATGTATAACAATTTGCTTCTCTGGGCATGTAGTTATACTCTCGATACAGCGTGATATGTTCTCGGGAGGAAAGGCCTTCGGAAAAACGTTTGTCTCCATAGGCGTACGTAACGATTTATAACGGTTTTCTTCACAGTCGCAGGAGACGAGAAACCTTTGACTTAGCCGTTCGTCTATCACAGATGGTGGTAATGTTCTCGAACTATTTGACCCTCGATATTCTAATTCATATCTGATTTTATGTTGCCTTCACTGAAATGTATACTAATTTCTTCCTGTAAACAGGAAGTTATACTCGCGGTGGAGCGGGTGAGGTTAGTGGAAGGTACGGCATTCGGTAACATGTTCTTCTTCATATCAATTGGTAACGGCCTCAAATGGTTTGACGATCAAATTTAATATTCAAACCAGTAATTCCATGTATGCATCGGAAGCTAGAGTGTCAAACCGTTAGAGAACGTTACCACCTTCTTTGAGAATCGTATGACAAAGTCTATAATTTCACCTATCCTGTGATTCCGAGAGTAAAATCAGGTGTTCCATGTGTAAACCCGCAGAACAGTGTTGGCTTCAGACACCTTAAATCAAGGTTTGAATTTTAAAGTAGAGCGTCAAACCGTTTGTGAGCGTTTACAATTGATATAAAGTCAAACGCTTTACCGAAAGTCGTTCCCTTCGAAAAACTCACTCGCTGTGTCGAGAGTTTATCTTCGTGTTCAGAGACAGATATTAGTCTTCATTCCATTGACGGGCACCGTAACATCATGTATGAATTAGAAAATCGAGTGCGATACCTTTCGGAAACATTACCTCCTTCTGTGAGGTACGACCGGCTGTGTCAGTAGCTACACCCATCATGACATTCCGGCAGACAAACCAGGTATTCCGGGAGTAAATCCGCTGATCAGTTTTGCATTAGAGACCATAATCCACGGTATGAAGCTTAAAGCAGACAGTCAAACTGATGTTGGACGTTTCATATTGCTATACAGACATACTTTTTACCGAAGGCCAAACTTTCCGAGAAGCTGAGCCATTGGATAATGATTATATCTTCGGGTTCAGAGGAATATATTAGTATACATTATAGTGACTGGCATATTAATTTCAGGTATGAATTAGAGGATCGAGTGTCATACGGATCAGGAACGTTTCCACCTCCTTTGAGAGTCGAAATGCAGAGTCAATAGCTTCACATATCCTGTTACTCCGAGAGACAAATCTGATACCCGGGAGTAAATACGTTGAAGCGAACTGGCTATAGACACCCTAATTCACGGTATGGGTGTTAAAGTACAGTGTGAAACCATTGCAGAACGTCACTAATTGGTATAGAGTCAAACCTTTTACCGACGGCCTTATCTTCCCTGAACCTATCCTGCTGTATCGAAAGTGTAACTTCGTGATCAGAGATGCAAGTTAGTATACATTTTATAACGGGCACCTTATTTTAATTTATGACTTAAAAGGAAGATGGACCATATGTTCGAGATTGTTACCACCTTCTTTGAGGGTCGTCGTGGTAAGTCAGTAGCATCACCTACCCTGTTATTGCGAGAGACAGACCAGGAATTCTGAGAGGCAATCCGCAGCATAGTATTGGCAATAGGCACCTTAATTCACAGAATAAATAGTAAAGTAC